>CAWVRF010000359.1:40000-55000 GCA_963932465.1 Maratus speciosus | reverse complement strand
ATTCAGTTTTTTAACGGAAAGTCATAAAATTGGAAGGTGGAATCGAACTGTGTTTTCCATTATTTCTTTTTTTTGATAAAGCACCTATTGAGCTTATAAGCGCTTTTGATCGCGTGACATTCAGTTTTTTAACGGAAAGTCATAAAATTGGAAAGTGGAAGCGATTTGGAATCGAACTGTGTTTTCCATTATTTTTGATAAATTACCTATTGAGCTAAAGCGCTTTTGTTCACGTGACAAAGACGTTTTCCACCCTTTCTTGCGTGTGATTATTTTTCTTTCGCGCCGGAGTTTGGTTCAAAACACTCACTTTGATACTATTTTCTGACAGATCTGTTGCGTTTGCAAAACAAGCGGGTAAGTGGGATCACAGATTGCACAGAGGGTTCCGTTTAATATTTCTTTTAAAACACTTTAATCCTTTTGCGAAATCTGCTTTAAAGCTTAAAATACACACAAATTGGAGCCCAGAGGGTTAAATATAAGACTTTCTCAAAATTGTATGATTTGTCGTTTGATGTGAGGTTTTCAGCTATAAGTAACCAAAATTTCAAGTCTTCAACTTAATTAGGGGCTCAGTTAGAAAAAAAAGCTTAAAATATACAAGTTGGAGCCCGAAGGGTTAAATAGAAGACTTTCTCAAAATTGACTAATTTGTCGTTTGATGTGAGGTATTCAGCTATAAGTATGCAAAATTTCAAGTCTTCAACGTAATTAGGGGCTCAGTTAAAAGCTTAAAATACACACAAGTTGGAGCCCAAAGGGTTAAATATAAGACTTTTTCAAAATTGACTAATTTGTCGTTTGATGTGAGGTGTTCAGCTATAAGTAACCAAAATTTCAAGTCTTCAACGTAATTAGGGGCTCAGTTAGAAAAATAAAGCTTAAAATACACAAGTTGGAGCTCGAAGGGTTAAATAGAAGACTTTTTCAAAATTGACTAATTTGTCGTCTGATGTGAGGTGTTCAGCTATGAGTATGCAAAGTTTCAAGCCTTCAACGTAATTAGGGGCTCAGTTAGAAAAAAAAAGCTTAAAATACACACAAGTTGGGGCCCGAAGGGTTAAATAGAAGACTTTTTCAAAATTGACTAATTTGTCGTTTGATGTGAGGTGTTCAGCTATAAGTATGCAAAATTTCAAGTCTTCAACGTAATTAGGGGCTCAGTTAGAAAAAAAAAAGCTTAAAATACACAAGTTGGAGCTCGAAGGGTTAAATATAAGACTTTTTCAAAATTGACTAATTTGTCGTTTAATGTGAGGTGTTCAGCTATAAGTATGCAAAGTTTCAAGTCTTCAACGTAATTAGGGGCTCAGTTAGAAAAAAAAACTTAAAATACACAAGTTGGAACCGAGAGGGTTAAATATAAGATTTTTGTCAAAGTACATTATAATATTTATATTTATATGAATATATAATATATAACGATTTGTCGTTTGATGTGTGGTGTTCAGCTATAAGTATGCAAAAATTTCAAGTCTTCAACGTAATTAGGTCATCAGAAAAAAAAAGCTTAAAATAGTTGTTATATGCAATTTTTAATACATGAACGTCATATTTTGCCTTTCTCAGCTGCTCTGCTCAACAAGCGCAAAACGTTGGGAAGCTTGACTATGGAAGCGATCGATCTGCGTTTTTCCATTTTGTTTTTCAATAAAATAAATTACCTATTGAGTTATAAGCGATTTTGATCACGTGACAAAGACGTTTTTCACCCTTCCTTGTATGGTATTCTTCTTTCGTGTGGGTTCAAAACTCCCACTTTGACACTATCTATTGCGTTTGCAAAAAGCGGAAAACACAGTTCAATTACATAGTTTCTGAACAACAACACCTGCTAGTTTCAGGCATCTCCGAACAAAACTAAATTAAAACTTATGCCATAAAGTTGCCCTTTTGGATTTGAGAACAGCTTTAAATAAATGTTTTCGTTTTACCTTTTTATTTTGTTAGGATATATTTAACTAAAATGATTTTTTAATTTAGTATTAATAGTTGTATATGCAATTCTTAATACATGAACGTCATATTTTGCCTTTTTATGTAGTGAATTTTTTTTTCCTTTTTATTGGAAAAGCAATATACCCAAAGTTCGAAAAAATCTGAAGTTCGGATTTAGTAAAGTGTTGAGGATTCCGGAAAAGTGAGATCCGGCAATCAAATCATATCGATTTTTTTTCAAAACATGTATATTTATACAATTCTTAATTATTTAAAAATATATAAACTTTGCGAACGATTTTCACTAAATTTAAACATTGTGGGTGGTGATCATACAAAAATAAATAATAACAATGTTTACCGGTTTCACTATTTTACAGAATCTTTTTCCTTCAATAATATATTTTACATTCATCACAGAATAGCTTTTACAGAAAACTTTCTGGTTAGAAATTACAAAGTATTTTGTTAAAAAAAAAGTTGAAAAGTGTTTATGCATTCGGTTTGTCTGGCCGTCTGCTCACGCTCTAACTCCCTTAAATATGTTTGGATTTTTCTGAAACTGATAGGGGTTATTTGGGATCACCAAAGCATGTTTGGTATTGTACATGCAGTAGGTAGGATTCACCGTTCATTTACAGGGGGCGCTCAAAAGTATTCCGTTACATTAGGGTATATGGGGGTGCCGTAAATATACTCGGATTTTTCTGAAACTGAAGGGTCACCAAAGCATGTTTGGTATTGTACATGCAGTAGGTAGGATTCACCGTTCCTTTACAGGAGGCGCTCAAAAGTATTCCGTTACATTAGGGTATATGGGGGTGCCGTCTCGGATTTTTCTGAAACTGATAGGGGTTATTTAGGGTCACCAAAGCATGTTTGGTATTGTACATGCAGTAGGTAGGATTCACCGTTCATTTACAGGAGGCGCTCAAAAGTATTCCGTTACATTAGGGTATATGGGGGTGCCGTCTCGGATTTTTCTGAAACTGATAGGGGTTATTTGGGATCACCAAAGCATGTTTGGTATTGTACATGCAGTAGGTAGGATTCACCGTTCATTTACAGGGGGCGCTCAAAAGTATTTCATTAAATCACTGTATATAATAAATTAATAAAATTGATAAAATATAATAATTAATAAAATTAATAATATAAATCACTGTATTTCACTACAATCACATTAGAACAGGACATTCATAGCATTTTTTATTCATTTACAGGGACACGTATAAGAAATCGGTTACAGTACAGTACCGTCTTTAAGTAATAAATGTTGGAGCGCACGGTTTAAAATTCGGTGTGCGTTTTTAAATTTAATTAATTTTTTGCATCTTACCCGTTATATATAAATTCCGTACCTCAAATACAGGGCTGTATAAAAGTATCCATGTACCGTTCTCCTTATGAGAGGAAATTGCTGAGGGTACATTTTTAACTAAAGTATATGTAGCTCTTAAGTGAACTAAATTTTGGCTTGCATGTAGCTAATAGATTCAAATTTATAAATCCTATACAGGGCTGCAATTCGCATAATTTTCCGATTGAGGATGGGAACAGCTGAAATTGGGCTCTGAAATGTATTATGGGTTTCCATAGGGTTGAATTAGATGTAATATTTTAATTTTTTAAACGGTGTAGTTTTGTTACATTATTCTAAATCTGTTGGAAAGTGTTTCATAATCTATGCTTCACGCATGATTTTTTTATTACTTGTTTATATATAATTTACTTCAGTTGACATATAAAAATAGTTAAATGTTATTCAAAACAATTTTAAAAACTATCGTCCACTTAATCAAAAATAGTTTAGAAAATGTTTAAAAAAAAATAAGAATTACCTTTCATTGCAACATTCGTAGCACATCTGTTGTCGGGAATAGAACAGCACACACTTCCACAGGCACGGATTTTTTTTGCGCGGGGCAGGCGCCCCCACTTTGCCTTGCATGAGATCGAGAGAACAGCACACACTTCCACAGGCACGGTTTTTCTTTGCGCGGGGCAGGCGCCCCACTTTCCCTTGCATGAGATCGAGAGAACAGCACACACTTCCACAGGCACGGTTTTTCTTTGCGCGGGGCAGGCGCCCCACTTTCCCTTGCATGAGATCGAGAGAACAGCACACACTTCCACAGGCACGGTTTTTCTTTGCGCGGGGCAGGCGCCCCACTTTCCCTTGCATGAGATCGAGAGAACAGCACACACTTCCACAGGCACGGTTTTTCTTTGCGCGGGGCAGGCGCCCCACTTTCCCTTGCATGAGATCGAGAGAACAGCACACACTTCCACAGGCACGGTTTTTCTTTGCGCGGGGCAGGCGCCCCACTTTCCCTTGCATGAGATCGAGAGAACAGCACACACTTCCACAGGCACGGTTTTTCTTTGCGCGGGGCAGGCGCCCCACTTTCCCTTGCATGAGATCGAGAGAACAGCACACACTTCCACAGGCACGGTTTTTCTTTGCGCGGGGCAGGCGCCCCACTTTCCCTTGCATGAGATCGAGAGAACAGCACACACTTCCACAGGCACGGTTTTTCTTTGCGCGGGGCAGGTGCCCCCACTTTCACTGCAGTAGTTATTTAGACTGTCGATGGAGAGACTAACTTGAACCATTCACAAGTACGAGTGACACGGAAGACGGAAAAAGTTCCATTTATATAGCTTGCGTCCGTGAATTGTCTGCATAGCTTAAAAAAAAAAAAAAAAAAAAAAAAAAAAAAAAAATAATTTTTTTTTTTTTTTTTTTTTTTTTTTTTTTTTTTTTTTTTTCTTTAGCTATGCAGACAATTCACTGACAATTCACTAACAATTCACTGAAAAAAAAAAAAAAAAAAAAAAAAAAAATTATTAAAAAATTATTAAAAAATTATTTTTTTTTTTTTTTTTTTTTTTTTTTTTTTTTTTTTTTTTTTTTTTTTTTTTTTTTTTAAGGGTCCACTGGTCATGGATCATTTCTTTTCATTTCAGTATCAAACCATCAACAACTTAAAAAATTTTAACTCCCATATGTGCTTTGCATATGTTAATAATATGTAATTAATAGTCTTAAGGAATATAGTAAATATTGAAATATTATTTCAAGACTTTGAATGAAATATATGAATCTTTTTCTATCTAAAATTTAAAATATGTAATATTGAACTACGTAATATACAATGGCAAATTCAAGGGAGGCTCGGAGTTCATAAATCCCCTCTGAACATCAACAAAAATATTCTAAACGTCATTTTAAAAATGAAATATACAGTAACCCTCAGTTATCAGCTGTTATTATTATAAAAATAAATCCACAAAGTGATAACACAACATGGCGGTGGGGCTGAAAACATCATTTTTAAAATGAAGCACGACATGACTTTAAATTATTGTAAAGTCGAAATCTTTGATTGTTTCAGGTAGAGGAATGTTTAAAGTGGGGGAGGGGGAGTCTGGACCCCCCGCCCCCTTTCGTTAGGGTACTTTAAAAAAATTTTCAAAGTGAGAGCAAAATCACAACATGCTTCGGGCCGAGAGCAACTACACTGTAATACGGATGCCCATAACTTAAGATATAAGATTAATCCAGATATAAGATTGGCCACAAAAGTTCAGAAACACTTTTTTTTTAGAATTCACAATCCATGCATTTATGCACAAGAAAATTATTATAAGATAAATAGGGGACGAGTGTGCCCCCCCCCCCCCGGCATTTCCATTATTTCATTTTTTTCTCTCTCTCTCTCTAATGGACTGGTGGCTTCTATTATTATAAAACAGCCATTATAAATGAGGTGTTAGGTGAAGATGAAAGAGCAGCCGTAAAAAGTTAGAACTTTGATTTTCTAGTCGGCCCCACCTGTGGCCGAGAGGTTCTGCTCTCGAATCTGGTAGACGGGAGGTGCTGGGTTCGAACCCAATCGCGCCCGTCGGCCTAATCGTTCGGAGTTTTCTTCGAGCCATGGATTTCCATGCGTCAATACGGATTAGGTTCCCCTAGAAAGCCCCCTCCCCTCCTTCACGAAGAGCACGACCGTGCCTATAACCCTAGAGTAGATAATCGGCCGTCAAAAATCGACCCGATTTTCTAGTCCAAAAAAAGGAGGGAGGGCTATTTTTCTTTTGCGGCTGCTCTTTCATCTTCACCGAACACTTGATTTATAATGGCTGTTTCATAATCACAACATGCTTCGGGCCGAGAGCAACTACACTGTAATACGGATGCCCATAACTTAAGATATAAGATTAATCCAGATATAAGATTGGCCACAAAAGTTCAGAAACACTTTTTTTTTAGAATTCACAATCCATGCATTTATGCACAAGAAAATTATTATAAGATAAATAGGGGACGAGTGTGCCCCCCCCCCCCCCCGGCATTTCCATTATTTCATTTTTTTCTCTCTCTCTCTCTAATGGACTGGTGGCTTCTATTATTATAAAACAGCCATTATAAATGAGGTGTTAGGTGAAGATGAAAGAGCAGCCGTAAAAAGTTAGAACTTTGATTTTCTAGTCGGCCCCACCTGTGGCCGAGAGGTTCTGCTCTCGAATCTGGTAGACGGGAGGTGCTGGGTTCGAACCCAATCGCGCCCGTCGGCCTAATCGTTCGGAGTTTTCTTCGAGCCATGGATTTCCATGCGTCAATACGGATTAGGTTCCCCTAGAAAGCCCCCTCCCCTCCTTCACGAAGAGCACGACCGTGCGTATAACCCTAGAGTAGATAATCGGCCGTCAAAAATCGACCCGATTTTCTAGTCCAAAAAAAGGAGGGAGGGCTATTTTTCTTTTGCGGCTGCTCTTTCATCTTCACCGAACACTTGATTTATAATGGCTGTTTCATAATCACAACATGCTTCGGGCCGAGAGCAACTACACTGTAATACGGATGCCCATAACTTAAGATATAAGATTAATCCAGATATAAGATTGGCCACAAAAGTTCAGAAACACTTTTTTTTTAGAATTCACAATCCATGCATTTATGCACAAGAAAATTATTATAAGATAAATAGGGGACGAGTGTGCCCCCCCCCCCGGCATTTCCATTATTTCATTTTTTTCTCTCTCTCTCTCTAATGGACTGGTGGCTTCTATTATTATAAAACAGCCATTATAAATGAGGTGTTAGGTGAAGATGAAAGAGCAGCCGTAAAAAGTTAGAACTTTGATTTTCTAGTCGGCCCCACCTGTGGCCGAGAGGTTCTGCTCTCGAATCTGGTAGACGGGAGGTGCTGGGTTCGAACCCAATCGCGCCCGTCGGCCTAATCGTTCGGAGTTTTCTTCGAGCCATGGATTTCCATGCGTCAATACGGATTAGGTTCCCCTAGAAAGCCCCCTCCCCTCCTTCACGAAGAGCACGACCGTGCCTATAACCCTAGAGTAGATAATCGGCCGTCAAAAATCGACCCGATTTTCTAGTCCAAAAAAAGGAGGGAGGGCTATTTTTCTTTTGCGGCTGCTCTTTCATCTTCACCGAACACTTGATTTATAATGGCTGTTTCATAATAATAGAAACCACCAGTCCATCAGAAAAAAAATAACTCGGTTAAAGCGGGACTCTACTGCAGTACAAAACATATTTCAATTTTAAGACTTAAAGCACACGTTTTATTTTATCTAAAATGATGTCATTCCCATCCGCTTAAGAATTCCATATTTACGATTATCGTATACAATATGGCTTCAAAAACTACAAAGAAATTAATATTTCAAAAATAAATGGAGATACAGTTTTCAAGCAAAATGTATTTAAAAGAACTTTTTTTTTTCCAATACAACGGTATAAAAGTTGACTTAAATTACTGACTTAAAAATTGACTGAGTATAAAACTTATATTTAACCCTGAAATACAAGTGCATTAGGAAACTGAAAAACCTATATTTTTTTCAGTGGCTCTGATAAATTTCATCTCATACTGTGTGAAATACTCTTGTATATAATATTTATATATATAAATTTAACTATGTTGAAGGAAAAAAAAAAAAAAAAAAAAAAAAAAAATTATTTTGTGCATTCCATTCTTTAAATTGTACTTCAGAGAGAGAAACCTGTGTCCTTCAAAACTGTGAAAAGGGAATGTGGTTTTTCACGCTTCGATGAAAATTTGTGCAATGATCTGAATCCGTGAAAGGCTTATATTTCTTACTATTTCCGCAATAGCTCTATCTCAAGGACTAATCCTTGGATTTTGAAACAAACCCGAGATTCCAGTATACTTTGATATGAATTAGTGTTATTTGTATTTTGGTGTAAATCGTGTCAGTCAGTTTTTCACAAGGTCAAAACTGACTGACGAGTTGTTACAATAAGTAAAAAGAGAATTAAATAAAGTGTTCCGTTTTTTCTTAATATACAATGAAAATTATTTTTCCAGAATACTTTCTAAATATTTATTGAAAAATGTAATCAATACCTATCGTGGGGATAGCATATTATATAGTGAATTAGTATAACTTAGTATGAATATTTTAATACATTTTATAATAATAATAATAATAATAATAATAATAATAATAATTTAACAAAGTACACCGACCATTTGGAAAATTATTTTTTCAAAGACTAAAATTTAAGACATAAAAAATCGCACGGAGTTGATCCTGCATTACGTACGCCATGGATTAAACGATAACATTCTTGAATCCATCATGATCAAATTTTAAAAGAAATTTCAGTTTTACAATTTTTGGTACTGTAAATTTTTAAACTTCTACGGAGCTGGTCATACATTAAGTACTCCATGAATTAAAGATTAATAGTGTTATTACACGTAAAAATTGCAAGTGGGAAAAATCGCCTGCGACTTGTCAGATTTCCTATGAAACTAGTAGTATTAGTAGAGTCCCGCTTTAACCGAGTTATTTTTTTTCTGATGGACTGGTGGTTTCTATTATTATGAAACAGCCATTATAAATCAAGTGTTCGGTGAAGATGAAAGAGCAGCCGCAAAAGAAAAATAGCCCTCCCTCCTTTTTTTGGACTAGAAAATCGGGTCGATTTTTGACGGCCGATTATCTACTCTAGGGTTATAGGCACGGTCGTGCTCTTCGTGAAGGAGGGGAGGGGGCTTTCTAGGGGAACCTAATCCGTATTGACGCATGGAAATCCATGGCTCGAAGAAAACTCCGAACGATTAGGCCGACGGGCGCGATTGGGTTCGAACCCAGCACCTCCCGTCTACCAGATTCGAGAGCAGAACCTCTCGGCCACAGGTGGGGCCGACTAGAAAATCAAAGTTCTAACTTTTTACGGCTGCTCTTTCATCTTCACCTAACACCTCATTTATAATGGCTGTTTTATAATAATAGAAGCCACCAGTCCATTAGAGAGAGAGAGAGAAAAAAATGAAATAATGGAAATGCCGGGGGGGGGGGGCACACTCGTCCCCTATTTATCTTATAATAATTTTCTTGTGCATAAATGCATGGATTGTGAATTCTAAAAAAAAAGTGTTTCTGAACTTTTGTGGCCAATCTTATATCTGGATTAATCTTATATCTTAAGTTATGGGCATCCGTATTACAGTGTAGTTGCTCTCGGCCCGAAGCATGTTGTGATTATGAAACAGCCATTATAAATCAAGTGTTCGGTGAAGATGAAAGAGCAGCCGCAAAAGAAAAATAGCCCTCCCTCCTTTTTTTGGACTAGAAAATCGGGTCGATTTTTGACGGCCGATTATCTACTCTAGGGTTATAGGCACGGTCGTGCTCTTCGTGAAGGAGGGGAGGGGGCTTTCTAGGGGAACCTAATCCGTATTGACGCATGGAAATCCATGGCTCGAAGAAAACTCCGAACGATTAGGCCGACGGGCGCGATTGGGTTCGAACCCAGCACCTCCCGTCTACCAGATTCGAGAGCAGAACCTCTCGGCCACAGGTGGGGCCGACTAGAAAATCAAAGTTCTAACTTTTTACGGCTGCTCTTTCATCTTCACCTAACACCTCATTTATAATGGCTGTTTTATAATAATAGAAGCCACCAGTCCATTAGAGAGAGAGAGAGAAAAAAATGAAATAATGGAAATGCCGGGGGGGGGGGGGGGGCACACTCGTCCCCTATTTATCTTATAATAATTTTCTTGTGCATAAATGCATGGATTGTGAATTCTAAAAAAAAAGTGTTTCTGAACTTTTGTGGCCAATCTTATATCTGGATTAATCTTATATCTTAAGTTATGGGCATCCGTATTACAGTGTAGTTGCTCTCGGCCCGAAGCATGTTGTGATTATGAAACAGCCATTATAAATCAAGTGTTCGGTGAAGATGAAAGAGCAGCCGCAAAAGAAAAATAGCCCTCCCTCCTTTTTTTGGACTAGAAAATCGGGTCGATTTTTGACGGCCGATTATCTACTCTAGGGTTATAGGCACGGTCGTGCTCTTCGTGAAGGAGGGGAGGGGGCTTTCTAGGGGAACCTAATCCGTATTGACGCATGGAAATCCATGGCTCGAAGAAAACTCCGAACGATTAGGCCGACGGGCGCGATTGGGTTCGAACCCAGCACCTCCCGTCTACCAGATTCGAGAGCAGAACCTCTCGGCCACAGGTGGGGCCGACTAGAAAATCAAAGTTCTAACTTTTTACGGCTGCTCTTTCATCTTCACCTAACACCTCATTTATAATGGCTGTTTTATAATAATAGAAGCCACCAGTCCATTAGAGAGAGAGAGAGAAAAAAATGAAATAATGGAAATGCCGGGGGGGGGGGGGCACACTCGTCCCCTATTTATCTTATAATAATTTTCTTGTGCATAAATGCATGGATTGTGAATTCTAAAAAAAAAGTGTTTCTGAACTTTTGTGGCCAATCTTATATCTGGATTAATCTTATATCTTAAGTTATGGGCATCCGTATTACAGTGTAGTTGCTCTCGGCCCGAAGCATGTTGTGATTTTGCTCTCACTTTGAAAATTTTTTTAAAGTACCCTAACGAAAGGGGGCGGGGGGTCCAGACTCCCCCTCCCCCACTTTAAACATTCCTCTACCTGAAACAATCAAAGATTTCGACTTTACAATAATTTAAAGTCATGTCGTGCTTCATTTTAAAAATGATGTTTTCAGCCCCACCGCCATGTTGTGTTATCACTTTGTGGATTTATTTTTATAATAATAACAGCTGATAACTGAGGGTTACTGTATATTTCATTTTTAAAATGACGTTTAGAATATTTTTGTTGATGTTCAGAGGGGATTTATGAACTCCGAGCCTCCCTTGAATTTGCCATTGTATATTACGTAGTTCAATATTACATATTTTAAATTTTAGATAGAAAAAGATTCATATATTTCATTCAAAGTCTTGAAATAATATTTCAATATTTACTATATTCCTTAAGACTATTAATTACATATTATTAACATATGCAAAGCACATATGGGAGTTAAAATTTTTTAAGTTGTTGATGGTTTGATACTGAAATGAAAAGAAATGATCCATGACCAGTGGACCCTTAAAAAAAAAAAAAAAAAAAAAAAAAAAAAAAAAAAAAAAATAATTTTTTAATAATTTTTTAATAATTTTTTTTTTTTTTTTTTTTTTTTTTTTTTTTTTTTTTTTCAGTGAATTGTTAGTGAATTGTCAGTGAATTGTCTGCATAGCTAAAGAAAAAAAAAAAAAAAAAAAAAAAAAAAAAAAAATTATTTTTTTTTTTTTTTTTTTTTTTTTTTTTTTTTTTAAGCTATGCAGACAATTCACGGACGCAAGCTATATAAATGGAACTTTTTCCGTCTTCCGTGTCACTCGTACTTGTGAATGGTTCAAGTTAGTCTCTCCATCGACAGTCTAAATAACTACTGCAGTGAAAGTGGGGGCACCTGCCCCGCGCAAAGAAAAACCGTGCCTGTGGAAGTGTGTGCTGTTCTCTCGATCTCATGCAAGGGAAAGTGGGGCGCCTGCCCCGCGCAAAGAAAAACCGTGCCTGTGGAAGTGTGTGCTGTTCTCTCGATCTCATGCAAGGGAAAGTGGGGCGCCTGCCCCGCGCAAAGAAAAACCGTGCCTGTGGAAGTGTGTGCTGTTCTCTCGATCTCATGCAAGGGAAAGTGGGGCGCCTGCCCCGCGCAAAGAAAAACCGTGCCTGTGGAAGTGTGTGCTGTTCTCTCGATCTCATGCAAGGGAAAGTGGGGCGCCTGCCCCGCGCAAAGAAAAACCGTGCCTGTGGAAGTGTGTGCTGTTCTCTCGATCTCATGCAAGGGAAAGTGGGGCGCCTGCCCCGCGCAAAGAAAAACCGTGCCTGTGGAAGTGTGTGCTGTTCTCTCGATCTCATGCAAGGGAAAGTGGGGCGCCTGCCCCGCGCAAAGAAAAACCGTGCCTGTGGAAGTGTGTGCTGTTCTCTCGATCTCATGCAAGGGAAAGTGGGGCGCCTGCCCCGCGCAAAGAAAAACCGTGCCTGTGGAAGTGTGTGCTGTTCTCTCGATCTCATGCAAGGCAAAGTGGGGGCGCCTGCCCCGCGCAAAAAAAATCCGTGCCTGTGGAAGTGTGTGCTGTTCTATTCCCGACAACAGATGTGCTACGAATGTTGCAATGAAAGGTAATTCTTATTTTTTTTTAAACATTTTCTAAACTATTTTTGATTAAGTGGACGATAGTTTTTAAAATTGTTTTGAATAACATTTAACTATTTTTATATGTCAACTGAAGTAAATTATATATAAACAAGTAATAAAAAAATCATGCGTGAAGCATAGATTATGAAACACTTTCCAACAGATTTAGAATAATGTAACAAAACTACACCGTTTAAAAAATTAAAATATTACATCTAATTCAACCCTATGGAAACCCATAATACATTTCAGAGCCCAATTTCAGCTGTTCCCATCCTCAATCGGAAAATTATGCGAATTGCAGCCCTGTATAGGATTTATAAATTTGAATCTATTAGCTACATGCAAGCCAAAATTTAGTTCACTTAAGAGCTACATATACTTTAGTTAAAAATGTACCCTCAGCAATTTCCTCTCATAAGGAGAACGGTACATGGATACTTTTATACAGCCCTGTATTTGAGGTACGGAATTTATATATAACGGGTAAGATGCAAAAAATTAATTAAATTTAAAAACGCACACCGAATTTTAAACCGTGCGCTCCAACATTTATTACTTAAAGACGGTACTGTACTGTAACCGATTTCTTATACGTGTCCCTGTAAATGAATAAAAAATGCTATGAATGTCCTGTTCTAATGTGATTGTAGTGAAATACAGTGATTTATATTATTAATTTTATTAATTATTATATTTTATCAATTTTATTAATTTATTATATACAGTGATTTAATGAAATACTTTTGAGCGCCCCCTGTAAATGAACGGTGAATCCTACCTACTGCATGTACAATACCAAACATGCTTTGGTGATCCCAAATAACCCCTATCAGTTTCAGAAAAATCCGAGACGGCACCCCCATATACCCTAATGTAACGGAATACTTTTGAGCGCCTCCTGTAAATGAACGGTGAATCCTACCTACTGCATGTACAATACCAAACATGCTTTGGTGACCCTAAATAACCCCTATCAGTTTCAGAAAAATCCGAGACGGCACCCCCATATACCCTAATGTAACGGAATACTTTTGAGCGCCTCCTGTAAAGGAACGGTGAATCCTACCTACTGCATGTACAATACCAAACATGCTTTGGTGACCCTTCAGTTTCAGAAAAATCCGAGTATATTTACGGCACCCCCATATACCCTAATGTAACGGAATACTTTTGAGCGCCCCCTGTAAATGAACGGTGAATCCTACCTACTGCATGTACAATACCAAACATGCTTTGGTGATCCCAAATAACCCCTATCAGTTTCAGAAAAATCCAAACATATTTAAGGGAGTTAGAGCGTGAGCAGACGGCCAGACAAACCGAATGCATAAACACTTTTCAACTTTTTTTTTAACAAAATACTTTGTAATTTCTAACCAGAAAGTTTTCTGTAAAAGCTATTCTGTGATGAATGTAAAATATATTATTGAAGGAAAAAGATTCTGTAAAATAGTGAAACCGGTAAACATTGTTATTATTTATTTTTGTATGATCACCACCCACAATGTTTAAATTTAGTGAAAATCGTTCGCAAAGTTTATATATTTTTAAATAATTAAGAATTGTATAAATATACATGTTTTGAAAAAAAATCGATATGATTTGATTGCCGGATCTCACTTTTCCGGAATCCTCAACACTTTACTAAATCCGAACTTCAGATTTTTTCGAACTTTGGGTATATTGCTTTTCCAATAAAAAGGAAAAAAAAATTCACTACATAAAAAGGCAAAATATGACGTTCATGTATTAAGAATTGCATATACAACTATTAATACTAAATTAAAAAATCATTTTAGTTAAATATATCCTAACAAAATAAAAAGGTAAAACGAAAACATTTATTTAAAGCTGTTCTCAAATCCAAAAGGGCAACTTTATGGCATAAGTTTTAATTTAGTTTTGTTCGGAGATGCCTGAAACTAGCAGGTGTTGTTGTTCAGAAACTATGTAATTGAACTGTGTTTTCCGCTTTTTGCAAACGCAATAGATAGTGTCAAAGTGGGAGTTTTGAACCCACACGAAAGAAGAATACCATACAAGGAAGGGTGAAAAACGTCTTTGTCACGTGATCAAAATCGCTTATAACTCAATAGGTAATTTATTTTATTGAAAAACAAAATGGAAAAACGCAGATCGATCGCTTCCATAGTCAAGCTTCCCAACGTTTTGCGCTTGTTGAGCAGAGCAGCTGAGAAAGGCAAAATATGACGTTCATGTATTAAAAATTGCATATAACAACTATTTTAAGCTTTTTTTTTCTGATGACCTAATTACGTTGAAGACTTGAAATTTTTGCATACTTATAGCTGAACACCACACATCAAACGACAAATCGTTATATATTATATATTCATATAAATATAAATATTATAATGTACTTTGACAAAAATCTTATATTTAACCCTCTCGGTTCCAACTTGTGTATTTTAAGTTTTTTTTTCTAACTGAGCCCCTAATTACGTTGAAGACTTGAAACTTTGCATACTTATAGCTGAACACCTCACATTAAACGACAAATTAGTCAATTTT
>CAWVRF010000359.1:0-35000 GCA_963932465.1 Maratus speciosus | reverse complement strand
ACCGAACGAGTTTTGTTCTCTCGACGGGGTCTTTAGAGGTCTCTGGCAAGGAACCCCTTATCCGGGTTACCCGGGACACTGGAGCGGAAAAGGATTCAACCCTTCTTCTAGTTCCAGACTAGGCATAGCGCCTAAACGGTACCCGATGATACGGAGACTTTGATAGATGCTCGGTGCCTTGCATGGACATTGCTTGTGTGTGTGGTGTCTGGGGCCCTGTCAGAGAGCAACGACTCCCCCCCTTCTATGGGGGGTGACAGGCGTGGAGACGCGCCTTTTCGGTGGAAGAGGCTTCCCGCTCATGCATGCTTTTGTTGCACTGCGGTCCAGGAGCGTGAATGGGCGGGAGGTGCCACGGCTGGGGAAGGGTGAGGTTTAACAAATCTGCGGCAAGTGGTCCAAAGGTGCTCACCCCCCCCTAGTGGGGCCCTGGGCCTTGTATGGAGTGGGAGAACCTCCGTGGTGTAAAGAGTCGCTTGACCCCTTTCGGCGGTTCGCAGGAGGAAAGGACGGGCCACGGTCGCTGGATAGAGAGAGAGGGGAAAAAGAAGATGGAAGGGAGCCCCGGGGGGCATTGGAGGGATCGAGAGTTTCATTAGAGACAGGGGGCCGCTCGAATCCGAGCTGGAGTCGCTCGGAGGGCCCACCCCCCTCCCCGACACCTGCATATATAGTAAAGAGATCTATATATTGCATTTTCATTTGTACCGGTTGTCCGGGGTGGGGAAGGTCTTCCGGGCTTGATTCGCTCCGAGTGCCGAGGGCCACCCGCCCTCCTCTCGCCCAAAAAAAAACCCATCTCGCTCTCCTCCCACCACGAGCGGGGTCCGAGCGGGGTCGCTTGAATCCGAGCTCGAGTCGCTTCGAGTGACGAGGGCCACCGAATTCCCCCCTCAGGGGCGGGGCTGCTCGAATCCGGGGCTAGATTCGCTCGAGTGCCGAGGACCACCGGACATACTCCCCCTCTCCGTGTGTGGCATCTGAAAAAAAGGTAGGTGACGGAAAGTCTTGGATCCAAGGGGGAGGGTCCCGAGCTCGAGTCGCTTCGAGTGCCGAGGGCCACCGAATCCCCCCCCCGCTCCCTGGCGCCGGGGAGGGGGGGTCAGAAAAACTTGGGGCCGCTCGAATCCGGGCTGGATTCGCTCGAGACCACCCCCCCCCCTTCTGAAAGGTAGGTGGTGAAATAAAAAAAATGTTTTTTTTTTCTGTAGTGTGTGTGTTTTCTTTGACTCTGTTTTTTGTTTCAGGGCGAGAGAAAAGAATACAGTGAGTTCTTTTTCAGGGCGATGGAGAGAGAAAAAAATAAAAGTTCAGGGCGATGTTTCAGAGAGAGAAAAGTATAAAATGGGTTTCAGGGAGAGAGAGAAAAAGAATAAAGAGAAAGTTTTTCTTTTTCAGGGCGATGTTTTCTTTTTCAGGGTGAGAAAAGTATAAAATGGGTTTCAGGGAGAGAGAGAGAAAGAATAAAGAGAAAGTTTTTCTTTTTCAGGGCGATGTTTTCTTTTTCAGGGAGAGAAAAGTATAAAATGGGTTTCAGGGAGAGAGAGAGAAAGAATAAAGAGAAAGTTTTTCTTTTTCAGGGCGATGTTTTCTTTTTCAGGGAGAGAAAAGTATAAAATGGGTTTCAGGGAGAGAGAGAGAAAGAATAAAGAGAAAGTTTTTCTTTTTCAGGGCGATGTTTTCTTTTTCAGGGTGAGAGAAAGATTAAAGTCTTCTTTTTCAGGGATCGGGTCCTAACTGTCGAAGGTTTTACTGTGGTTTTCCTTCGACCTCGAGCGTGAATACGGGTTAGGTCCACCCCCCGCAAAAGACCCTGCCACAGAGGGCACCCCACACACAAAAGTCCCTTTTTTTTATTTCGGCGGGGGTGGTGGCCGTCCGCCTAACCGTCGAAGGTTTTACTGTGGTTTTCCTTCGACCTCGAGCGTGAATACGAGTTGGGATGTTTCGAAAAAGACCCTACCACAGAGGGCACCTCCCCCAAAACAAAACTGTGAAACCCATTCTATGAAAGGACCCCTATAAAAACATCGGAAAACCATATGAAACCCACTCCACGATAAACACAACTTTGAAACCCTTACACGGACAACAACCCACTCCACGATAAACACAACTTTGAAACCCTTACACGGACAACAACCCACTCCACGATAAACACAACTTTGAAACCCTTACACGGACAACAACCCACTCCACGATAAACACGACTCTGAAACCCTCACACGGACAACAACCCTCACACTGAAAACAACCCACTCCACGATAAACACGACTTTGAAACCCTCACACGGACAACAACCCTCACACTGAAAACAACCCACTCCACGATAAACACGACTTTGAAACCCTCACACGGACAACAACCCTCACACTGAAAACAACCCACTCCACGATAAACACGACTTTGAAACCCTCACACTCAAAACATATGAAACCCACTCCACACAACCCACTCCACGATAGTCACAACTCTGAAACCTTCACACTGAAAACAACCCTCACACTCAAAACATATGAAACCCACTCCATGATATTTACAACTCTGAAACCCACTCCACACAACCCACTCCACGATATTTACAACTCTGAAACCCACTCCACGATATTTACAACTCTGAAACCCACTCCACACAACCCACTCCACGATAGTCACAACTCTGAAACCTTCACACTGAAATCAACCCTCACACTCAAAACATATGAAACCCACTCCATGATATTTACAACTCTGAAACCCACTCCACACAACCCACTCCACGATAGTCACAACTCTGAAACCTTCACACTGAAATCAACCCTCACACTCAAAACATATGAAACCCACTCCATGATATTTACAACTCTGAAACCCACTCCACACAACCCACTCCACGATAGTCACAACTCTGAAACCCACTCCACACAACCCACTCCACGATAGTCACAACTCTGAAACCCACTCCACACAACCCACTCCACGATAGTCACAACTCTGAAACCCACTCCACGATATTTACAACTCTGAAACCCACTCCACACAACCCACTCCACGATAGTCACAACTCTGAAACCCACTCCACACAACCCACTCCACGATAGTCACAACTCTGAAACCCACTCCACGATATTTACAACTCCGAAACCCACTCCACACAACCCACTCCACGATAGTCACAACTCTGAAACCCACTCCACGATAGTCACAACTCTGAAACCCACTCCACACAACTCACTCCACGGCACCAGAAACCCATGACACGATCCAAAATCAGTCCAAAACAGGAGTTTCCCCCCCTCGCCGACTCTTTTTAATTCTCCAACCCCCCCCTAACCACTTTTAACTCAATATTTTTTCTTGTGTTTTTTCCCTATTGTGTCAGGAATCGTCATGGGTCCGGTGCTCAACATATAAATCAGTCGACTGTATGTAGGGTCTGTTTTCATAGAAAATAATTCATTGTGCAGTAACGCTCAAAAGTATTTTGACAACCTTATATTCTCTCTTATTTTATTTAATATAAAACTGTAAAAGAAAATATATTCCCTGTAATTGAGCATGACTGCAGTTATTCAAATGTATCAAGTTTCAACTTGTTTGTTTACATTCGGCGCCACCGAAGAAATATGACTCCTCCTTAGCTCAAAAGTATTTTGACAATTAGTTTGCATTTAATTGCTGAAGGTGTCAGTTGCGCTATTGCTTCGGTTAGTGTTTATATTGACTTATTGTGATTATTTTTAAGTGCCGAAATGTAAAAAATATTGAAGTTATTCTAAAAAAGCCGCTGTAAATTCACTTAAAAAAGGTAGACTGCAAGCAGAATTACCTCGTTCTTTTAACGTGTCTCGGTAACTTGTTATTACATGGTATAAAGTTTTTAATAAACATAAATACTTCGAAAATAAGTCTCATAGTGGTCATCCGAAAAAAACAACTTGCAATGTCGACTGTATTATAAAAATGATATCTACAAGTGATTGTCGTAAGTACGCTGTAATAATAAAAAAATGAATTGAAAGAAAATTACGGCATAGACATAGTACACGTTTCATCAATCAAACGACGCCTAAACCTCTATGGTTTACATGGCAGGAGAACAGCAAAAACACGTTTGTTATCTACTAAGAATAGGAAGGCTAGAATTGCATTTGTAAAACAGCATAACCCTTTCAGAGGCAAAGCAATTCCATTGCTAAAGTGTTAAAATTAATGATTGACACCAGAATTCTGGTTAAAAAAAATTTGGTTTACTATGTGTGTGAAATATAGCTTTTTCTTATTTACAAATAAATTTGTTTTCAAATTCCGGTGTCAATCATTTTCATTGTCAGTGATTTTCATTTCGACGATTTATTTGTATTTTTATTAATGTTATTATACTAGTTTATTTGTTCTTTCGTTATTTAACGTATTGTTCTTCGTTTGACTGATGAAACGTGTACTATGTCTATGCCGTAATTTTCTTTCAATTCATTTTTTATTATTACAGCGGACTTACGACAATCACTTGTAGATATCATTTTTATAATACAGTCAACATTGCAAGTTGTTTTTTTCGGATGACCAGTATGAGGTTTATTTGTGACGTAATTCTGTTTATTAAAAACTTTATTCCATGCAATAACAAGTTGCCGAGACACGTTAAAAGAACGAGCTAATTCTGCTTGCAGTCTGACTTTCTTAAGTGCATTGACAGCAGCTTTTCTAGAATCAGTTCAATATTTTTTACATTTCGGCATTTAAAAATAATCACAATAAGTCAATATAAACACTAACCGAAGCTATAGCGCCACTCACGCCTTCAACAATTAAATGCAAACTAATTGTCAAAATACTTTTGAGCTAAGGAGGAGTCATATTTCTTCAGTGGCGCCGAATGTAAACAAACAAGTTGAAACTTGAAACATTCGAATAACTGCAGTCATAGTGTTCTCAATTATAGGGAATATATTTTCTTTTACATTTTTATATTAAATAAATTAAGAGAGAATATAAGGTTGTCAAAATACTTTTGAGCACTACTGTACTTTTATGTTTGTGTTTTGCTTGTGCAGGGGCGGACTGGCCCACCCCGCTACCCCGCGATCGCGGGGTGGGCCAAACGAGTGTAGTGGGCCAAAAAAAAAAACATTTTATTTTTATTTTCCATAAAACTAAAAAAAAAAAAAAAAAAATTATTAAACTCAATTTTTATTCACCCCCCCCCCCTTTTTTGTTTGATCGGGTAAGTTCAGATTTCTCCTTTCCCTCTCTCATCAGCAATCTTTGGAAGATCTGTTCAAGTTACTCATTTTGTATTGAAGCCAAAAGATAGGGGATAATGTAAAAAGCACAAATCACCCACCCGCAAGAAAAGTGACACATCTCGACAAAAGTAAATTTTAGAGGAGAGGCAAAAGAAAATTTGCATGATTTTATTGTATCATGAAATTAGAGCACTTAGCTCTGCATGCAGGAGTAAAAACTTGCATAAAAGCGTAAAACACTTAAGCAGGGGCGCGCCAGCAGTATCCGGCGCCTGTGTGCAGAACTTCAATTGGCGCCCCATAGTCCTAACTCCCCCCACCCCGGAAAAAAAAAAAAAAAAAAAAAAAAAAAACTTCATAATTTTTTTTTCAAGGAGTATAAATGTATAGCTGCCAAGCCAAGCTTCGGGGGGTTTTCTCCAAATCAAATAAACGAATTCGGAAACAGAAAATTTATTTAATGAAATGTGTCTAGTTTCTACAGGGTTCTTTTTTTATTTCATTTATTAAATTAAATTTCTGGTTAAAAATATTGTAGTTTGAATTAAAAATAAGGAATGTTGTCAGTTATGCAAATAACAGATATCCCTAAAAGGTGGTTGCTTCATCAGTTTGCTCCCACAATGGCATACCTCCTAAGTAAATCAGCTTCTTTTACCTCCATCACTCCCGGAATTTTTAAGATGCGATCTTTATTTATATTTATACTTAAAACAATTCAAATAAACTTTAATTTGGAAATATTACTGTATTGAATTAATCAATGGTAGGACTATGACACAAAGAAAGGGGTGATCGTAATATGGTAACTAAATACACATAAAAGTAGAAAAATATTTTCTCAAATTATGACGTTTGTAATACACCGGAGCGCGTTTATGGTATTTTTATCTCTTTTAAAGTAATGTAACATCAATTAAGATGCGCTTTAAGCAACTACCACACGTAGATCATAATTAGTGGTGCATTCGAAAATGTTCCAGTCCCGGAACATTTGATTTTATATTTTAGCAAATATAGAACCCCTATGCAACCCCTATATAACAATTGTTATGAAAAATGCACATTCATTTCGCGTTTACATTGTTAAGAAGCTAAGCGAAACTTTACCTTGACACATTGTTAACCCTTCCTTCTCTGTGAGATTTTTTTTATTTTTTGAATTCCCAATTTTCGTGCAATAAATCTAAGTTCTAAATAAAAAATATCTATACTAATAAAACAAAGTTTCGCCTGTGTGTATGTCTGTCTGTGTGCGATGGCTGGCAGAATCTACGGCACATACGAGGCTCAAACTTTTTGTGAGGATAGTAGAAAGCCTCTCCTGGTGCACTGTGCACCTAAGTTTCAGAATTTTAAATCTCTAATAATTAGTTGAGAAATTAATTAAAAAGCCCAAATTAAAAGAATGAAAGGTATTCATAATTCAACAAGAACATTAATAGAAGGAGGGGTTAATAGAATTACAGAGCTGCTAGGGCGATAAATGTACTGGGCCTTTTTAAAAAGTACTGTACCTTAAATTCTACTGGTCCTGGACAATTGGAAAATTGCACAGCCAGACACAAAAAAACATTCCCCCTTTAAGAAATTCTAAAAATTATTCCGGTACGGTTTCAGGAAGTCAAAAAATCCACAAAATATCGATTTATATATATATTTTTTTATTTCCTTCGAAAGAAAAGTTCGAAGTCTCTCCCATGGACGCCAGGTGTGTTCATTGCAGACAACCGGCGTCTTTCAATAGTGGACATTTTCGAACGAATATAAAATTTTCAAAATATAAATTTACAGATTTAATTTTTATTCATCCAGATGAAGAATTTTTCGCTGATATCAGATATGTAAATTTCTTCACGGTCGCTCAATAAGAAACTTAAATATCAATTATTATTTCATTAATTGGATGATTCTTTTCAAACTCAAAGCCAGTCTTTCGAAACTACAGTTGATTTTTATAGTATGATTCTCTGGAACGCCATCAAATTTTTAAAAATACACCATTTAGATATTTTAAAGTTATGCATCTAGCTCTATCTTTAAACGCTATTTAATAATATCTAAATTTTATAAAAATCGATCCGCAAGTTTTTGTTTTATAAAAAATTTGATTTTTAAAAAGAAAAAGAAATGCTTTGTTGAAACGCGAATTTGTTAAAATTAAAAAAAACTGACGAACCGATCGATTTGGAACTTTCAGATAGTTTATAGCACAAAAAAAAAGGTTTTAAAAAGTAGGGGGCATCAAATTTCGGGGGGGGGGGGACAAATATTTAAAACCGTACCAATTTCTACCGTTTTAGATGAGGATTTTTGACGGAGCTCTGTGATAAATATTACTTCAAATATATAAAAATTTCAAAATTGTACTTACCACTATTTTCGAATAGTAATTTCAGCAAATAACTTAAATTCTTGCTTAAGTCCGCCATCCCCTTGACTAATATATACTAATATATGGCTAATGTCTAATATATACTGACTATGTGTAGGTTGTTTAACAGAATTTCGTTCAGAAACAGTTTTGTTAAGAATAGAGTTCCTCCTGGTGTAGGAATGTGGAACTAAAAGATTCGAGATTTGTATTTTTGCAAGATTTTGCAGTGCGTACGCAGAATGCCTGCTAAACTCCCATGTGATATATCATCGGAAAACCCTCGAACCACTCTTTCATATTATGAACCTTTCTACCCCTCTCACTCAGATCCCCCCCCCCCCCGGGTGTCGATTTTCTAACTGAGCTCCTAATTAAGCTGCAGCAAGATTTGGGCAGCTTATTTGAAGGCTTGACGGAAGGTAAAATTCTTCACGGGCCTTGGATTGGTGAGGTCTATGTTTGACCCCAGATTAGTAGGGAGCATTCCCCGTGGGGGGGATAAAATGAATTTTTTCATGTGACATATCGTTTTAAAGCTTTTGGCCTGTACTTTACTAAGCACTCACTCCTCTTCTCTTAACTCATTTTTTTCATCAGTAAGTAGAGGTCATTTTAAAGTTTTAATTTGTTCATTATTACAGGCATGAGAGTGGGTAAAGAACAAAAAGTCTGAAAATACGCGTAAGCTAAAATTTGGTAAAAAACAAAGACCGCGCGAAATCTTATTTTGCACAAAACAGGCAAAAAACACAAATTTTGTCAAAGGGCTCGAAAAAAATGTGGATTTCGTCAATTGGTCGTTGGAAAAACGCGAATTCCGTCAAAAGATCGCAGAAAAAACGCGAATTTTGTCAAAAGATCGCGGAAAAAACGCGAATTTTGTCAAAAAATCGCAGAAAAACGAGAATTTCGTCAAAAGATCGCGGAAAACACGAATTTCGTAAAAAAATAAGCGGGAGAAGCACGAATTTCGTCAAAAGATCGCAGAAAAAACGCGAAATTTGTCAAAAGATCGGGGAAAAAACGCGAAATTCGTCAAAAGATCGTGAAGAAAAAACAAATTTCGGCAAAGGATCGCGGAAAAACGCAAATTTCGTGAAAGAACCGCTGAAAAAACACTAATTTCGTTAAAGGATAGAGGGGGGGGGGAAACGTCAAAAGGCTACAAAAAAGCGAATTTCGTCAAAGGATCGCGGAAAAAACGCAAATTTCGTCAAAAAATCGCGGAAATAACGCGAAATTCCGTCAAAAGATCGTGGAAAATACGTGAATTCTGTCAAAAGATCGCGAAAAAAAACGCGAATTTCGTCAACGAATACCGGAGAAAATGCGATACAATTCTGGCGCAATAAATATGTATCGTTTGGCGTATTTTTCCGCTGCCATAAGGAAAAAAAACGACAAAATTCGTTTTTTTTTTCTTTTTTTTAACAGATAAAAATCAAAAATTTAAGAAAAGTCGGAAATTCCGATAAAAGTCGGAAGAATCTCATCCCTGTTATTACCACATACAATTTTCCAAAAATCATGAAAAAATGTTACACAACAAATCTGAAGAATTAGCATCTTCTTCTCCATTTTCACATAGTGAGCGGGTACGTATTTCAGAAAAAATCGAGTTAAAGATATAAAATTATACAAATTCAAGGTTAATTTCAAAATCATCAAAGGGGGAATGGGTATCGTTCGAAAAAGCTCTTAACACAGAACTCAAAAATATATTTGTTTTACTCTTAGATACTACTGTAAAAGCACTTATTTTCGCGAGCCGTAATTTTCGCGAAAATGAAGATATCGGTGATTTCGCGAGCTGAAAATTTCGCGAATTTTACACGAACAGATCCAAAAGTTGAAAAATTCCGAAACTATACCTAAATAGAAACTACCCCTTTTGCATAAGGCATTTTAAGAAAATTCCTTTTGTCTGAAAAATTATTTCTATTAATTGTATTATTGTTTTTATTCAAGAAATAGTTGTATAGTATTCAAGAAATAGTTGTAAGTATTCAAGAATTTTTTGTTCTTATTTCTTATTTAAGTAGTAACTATAATCATTAAGTTTTGGATAAGTGAAAAATTTCTGATTTTTTATTATTATTTGAGGGGGGGGGGGGGGATATTTCGAGAGGCTTAAATTTACGCGATTACGACGGGCTCGCGAAAATTGCAAAAATTAAAGCCTCGCGAAAATAAATGCTTTACAGTATTATATTTTCAGAAATTCGTCGAAAATGTATGGCAAAATTATGTCCCTCCTTCTACTTCCGAATCTACTGAAAATAAAATTACGGAAAAATTAGTAGTAGTTGGAATTTATTTAAATATTGCAGGAAAACTATAGCAATCATCCTAGGTCATATAGTTTTTCAGAAAATCGCAGTTTTCCGTTATACATAAACTTTATCTGGCGGGCGCTCAGGGAGTTCGATGTATCTATCAACGCAAAATCATCTGAGAACTGTCGATAAGATTTTCCAAAAGAATTGTCGATAATTAGGCGAGATATTAATAAAAACCTATCTAAAAAACGTGGCACAGACCAAAGTGCCCATGCAACTTTGCGACCTCCTTTCAAAGCGCACTTGGCACAATGGCAAGATTAAACTTTGTACAAGGTCTTTGTTTTAGATAAAACGGATCACAATGATAAATAGTCAGCGCTTTTCATTTTAATTGCATTCATTTATTGATAGCAATTATTGAAAAATATTTAATAAAATAATTCCAAGTTTTTTGCAAAGTCTTATTTTTCATTTAACGACTATATTTTGTAATATTGCAGTTAGTAATTAATAAATTTATTGTATGAACTCTCTGTACGCGAGTGAAACTCGCTTTTTACCTTTGTTCGAAGCAAACTTATAAAATATACAATTAAAATTTCAATAAAACATAATTCATTTTGAGGTTGTTCTCAAAAACATGTTTCCCGACTGTAAATGACATGAAACTTTCTTACATGTTCATGGGCTCATTTTTATGCGTTGCTACAATTATAGGCGTGACTATTAAATTTGTTTGGAATCGAATGGAGTTTTTCATTTCTTTTTTACATTCGTTGCATTTTGAGCTACATCCTGTTTTATTTATTTATTGTTTTTGTTATAATGTAGCTGATTGCTATGATTGATTTGTGCTTTTTTCGACAATTTACTTTTACATGGACACCATGCATAACCTAGAGGCTTATGTTACTTTACTATTCTGCAATTATAATATCTACCCGTATTTATATCGTCAGTATGTGTACCACTACCAATACTACAGTAAGATAGAAGCGTTATAGATTTTCAATAATTTGAATAATGGAGCCTTCCATGTTTGCCACCACCATCCCTGCTTTCTGAAAAGCTGGACAGGTCTGAGCTAGAGCAGTGATGTCAAATGGGACATTCGCGGTCGCCCTTCCGAATTTTTTATGTTTCTAGCTTTTTAAAATTTATTTTAGGCGCTTGACGGCGCCCTTAAGCCATCCGTGGCGCCTTACGACCGTGACCTTTCGACAACGAGGCGCCTTTCGACCGTTACCTTTCGACACCGTTGCGCCTTTCGGTTTGAGACTCTCCCCTCCCCCCACCCCTAAAGCTACGCCGCAGACGAGCATCTGCAAGTGTCATACATTTCATAAGTAAAAATGAACTCAGAAATGACGCACTTTCGATTTAAATACTGCTTTAATAAATTTAAATTGGATAAAAAAATTTGAAAATTTTCAGCTTCGATTAAAATATTTGGCGCCTTTACTATTCTGGCGCCTGTGTGCGGTGCACACTTTGCACACTGGGTCGGCGCGCCCCTGCACTTAAGAAGGAATACGTAGGATGAGGTTTGGGGGGTTGAGTAATTTTACCCCCCTCTTCTGTGGTCACAAATGGATATATAGCGTATTAAAGTGATTTTCCGTATAACTACACTTATGAAACTTTTTGTGCAGCAAGACCTACCTATGACAGACCTAGTAGTGGAATAAAAAACGCAAAATGAATTTTTGCGAGATGTGTCACTTTTTTTGCGGGTGAGCGATATGGTCAGTGAAGGGTGGGAAGTTGTCCAGTGGGATGGGGCTGTCTGCAGACATTTGCGTAGTAAAAAAAGATCGGCTTATATATCTAGGGATGGTTTACAGACCAAGGATATTGGGTGGCAAGAATTAGCTTATAGTGAAAAATAAGAGGAGCCAGCGGCAGCCTTGAATAATAAAGACGTTAAACACGGCAATTTTTTAGAATTCGTAATGCTGCTATGTAAATATGATCAAATTTTGCACGCTTATGTAGCAAAGGCTATCAAGAGAAGCCCAAAGATAAGATATTCAGAAAGTATGAAGAAGGCTAGAATAGAGCAGAAAGAAGAACAAAATGAAAATCCTAAACGGCATGGAAGAGGTTCGTTGATTATATTCCTGTCCAAGTCATTTATAAATAAGTTAATTGCTCATCTCTCCATTCAGATCCAAATAAACATTGCCGATGAAGTAAAACAGTTAGGTTCATTCATCAGTATTGAAGTAGATGTCATATAAGATATATCGGTAATGGGGCAGTTCGCATTTAATATTCGATATGTGAGCATGGTTAAGTGAAAGTTAGTTTTTAAAATTGGTTGATTCCCCCAAAACAACAAGGGAAGTCTTATATCTCCAAGTAAACGAGGAACTTAAAAGTTTAAACTCCCTTCTTCACAAATAGTTGGCACTTCTTTTGATGGTGCAGCAAATATGAATGAGCGTTATAAAGGTATACATAAAGGCCTACATATATGATCCAAATATAAAGTGTGTGCATTGATATGCACATGTGCTAAATTTGGCCTTAACAGTTGCAACAGAATGTTTCAAATTGACAACGGACTTCTTGGACTTAATGCAAGCTACTTCCACTTTTAGCTCAGAGTCATATAAGTGAATGAAAGTATGGACTTCAATGAATAAAGAGCCTGTAGGTGGAAATAAACTTCTTCGCCAATTATAAAAGTAAACGTTACTAGGAGGTGGAATAAGGATTGAACTCTTAATAGCATGTTTGACGAGTCTTCGAAACCTTTTAAAAATTGACATATGTTTTTAACATTGCTTACGTACCTACAATGTATCACTGAAATGGACGATTTTCCGTCACATGTATTTTTTCGGCAAGATCACTGCTTGATAATTGGTGAAAGTTTATGTATATATTATTGACAACCATTTTCAGCGACCTATTCAATATATCCACGCCCACATCGTAGTACCTACAGATAAACGGTCTGGAGTACTTAACTGCTGCTAACAAAATCCAAACCCTGAAATCCAATCTGCTACACAAAATAAATAATTTTTATATGGTTCTGAAAAATGCTTCTGAATTTGCGGAATATCTTCAAAAGCAACTAATAGAAAAGGAATATACCATTGAAATTGAAAGTTTCCTACAGAAACAAAAGAATATCTGTAGCGAAACGTCGATGTGGTGAATATTCTCACGATGATGCAAGAAGTATTATCGGATCACCATCAGAAGTATTTAAGGTAAATGTTTACAATGTCATCTTAGACACAGCTATTCAGCAGTTGAATACACAATTTAATGGAAATGACTTGCTCATGAAAGACCATGCCAGGTTCGATCCTTGCCGCTTCAGTCAGGTTAAATTGTTAAATGAACTTACTGAAGAAACTCTTAGTACTTTGTCTGTCTTGGCGAAAGTCCAAAAAGACTATGTCAGAAAAGAATTACACCACAGGCGACTATTTTTTAATTCAGTCTCGCACCACTTTTTCAAAACAAAAATGTTTCGAATGCACTTTGCCAACATGTGCAAGAGAAATATACTATAAAATTTGTATTTTAAAAATAGTGGTGCGAATAGAATATAAAAATAGTCTCTTGTGGCAGCCTTGATGGTCGTATTTATCCAACATTGTATATAGCTTATAAGTACATATTGACTTTAACATACACTCAAATATTTTATGAACGAGTGTTCTCAACACTTAAAATTATAAAGAACTGCTTGCGTTCATCTGTAGGACAAAAATTGTTAGATGATTTTATCCTATTCAGTGTTGAATGATCTTTAGATTACGACTAGCTGGCTTTATCAGCTAGCGGGCCGGACCCCTCCTTGCATCGGGGCCTTTAATTTATACGAGTATCTCCCAAAAACTAAGTTATTCCTAAAATCCACTCCCGAAACGAACGAACTTTGATCCGTGTCACCGTTTCCCATGGCACCGTATAGCAGGCCTGCTGTGCACGCACTGCAAAATTTTGTGTTGGGATCCTTGAATTATTATTAAATTTCGAACCGGCTCCCCGCTGCCTACGGCTCCGTATAGCAGGCATGCCCCGCACGCACTGGAAAATCTTGTAAAATGAAATTTTTTCAAAAAAACAATCTTGAATCAGACGAACCTCGAACCTGGTCCCCACTTCCAACGGCAATGTAAAGCAGGCGTGCTGCACACGCACTGCAAAAAGAAAAACAATATCAAACCTTAAAAACCTCGAACGGGATCCCCGCTGCCTACGGCACCGTATAGCAGGTGTGCTGCGCACGCACTGTAAAATCTTGCAATATTAAATAGTTCCAAAACAACCATCTCGAAACGAATGAACCTCGTAACGGGTTCTCCGCTGCCTACGGCATCGTATAGCAGGCATGCTGCGCAAATCTCTTAATTCCATTTTCCACCACCAGGGGGCGCTCTCTATTCTAATCAAACCTCTATCCGAACTAACCTCCGTTTTGTAACCTGTCCAATGATATATCACAAGAGGAATGTCAGAAACATTTATAAAAGTGCTCCCGGAGGGGAAAGTGGAGCGAGGGGAACGGGCGGTGCATAATATGAAAGAGTGGTCTTGGGGCTTTCCTATGATATATCACATGGGGGATTCGAAAAAAGTTGGAAAAATCCCCCTCCCCCACCCAGGGTGCCGTTCGATAGCGCCCACTGGCGACAGAAAGATGAAAATGGAGGAGAAGCTGCTAATTGTTGATATTTGTGATGTAAATTTTTTTCATAATTTTTAGAAAATTTTATGGGGTAGTAATGAACAAATTAAAACTTTAAAACTCCCTCTAGTGGGGAAAAAATGAGTTAAAAGGGGAAGAGAGTGGGTACTTAGTAATGCACAGACCGAAAGCTTTAAAACAATATGTCACATAAAAAATCCATTTCCGCCCCTCCCACTGGGGGATGCCCCCTAATTGTCTGTGGTCAAAATAGACCCCGCCAATCGAATCCCCGTGGGTCGACTTCACCTTCGGTAAAGCCTTCAAATGAAGTCGAATCTCGCTGTAGCTCATTTAGAAGCTGAGTTAGAAGATCGCCCCCCCCCCTAAGGGGCCAAATTGGGGTGAGGTGGGAAGAAAGGTTCATAATATGAAAGAGTGGTCCGAGGGCTTTGCGATGATACATCACTTGAGGGGTTTGAAAAGTTTTTGAAAAATCCCCCCTCCCTTTGGGTCCACTCTCGTGCTCCCGGATTTTACCTAACCACATCTTTGAAGTTTTCATATTTAATAAATAATATTTATCGGAGGTTTCTGTCAGAAACCAACATTTAAATGGTACTTATTGTAGAAAACAACGGTTTAAAAAACATTTCGCGCCTCCTTCCCTCTCCCGAAATTAAACGAAACCTTCTTTAAAATTTTTAAGTGTTATCAAATATCTCAAATGTTAAAATCGATCCAAAACATCGGACGTACAATAATAATTAGTGGACAAACTCTTTTGTAGAAAACTGTACGGTTTTAAACATTTCTTAACGCCTCCTCCCCCCACCCCATCCTAAATTCAACTCCGCAGGAACTGTTAGATGATTTTATCCATTCACCGTTAAATGATCTTTAGATTATGATTATGATAAGATAATAGATGGAGTTGCCTCAAAATCAAAAGAATTATCCAGATATCTGACATTCTAATTAGTTAGTAAGTGAGGGTATAAAACAAACTATTCAATTTTCAGGTACTATATTGATATTTTAAACAAATATTAATCAATGTACAAAGTGTATATAATGTTAATAATTTCAAATAACAAAATAAAATGTACAAATGAATACAATGATATTTCAAATAACAAATTAATCAGTGTATGTGTGTCAATTTTAATAATTCTAACTCTTTTTTGGTCAATACCAACACTTTCCAGTATAAAACTTACAATGTAGTGTAGAGACAAGGTCTAATGTTTTTTGACGGCGTAGTGGTTAGCGTTAGCATGTTAGCCTTGCATGCAAAGGGGCCTGGATCCAAATTCTGGGTGAGGGATGGATTTTCCTAGCCGTTGTCAATGTGCATAGCTTAGGGTTAGGATGCCATGTTCCTGTTGTGACCCCCTTCACAAGTAGCCATCATCTATTCAAACGATATCGTTGACCAATGCTGATATCTCAACTGACCCGCCCATTGAACAAAACATTTTTTTAATACAAAGAATAATATCTGAACAGAATTCCCATGAGAAATTTCCAACGTTTTTATTTATTACGTGTATACCTTTTGTTTGAAGTTTAACATATTCAAAAAATAAATAAAAATTAAGCAACTTAACCTCCCTCCCCACAGAAGATTTTTTTCCACTATGAAATTACTACCAATTGAAAATAAATGATTACAAGGATGTTAATATGTCTTGAATTGGAGTTGCCACCTTAATAGAGTTTGAGCAAAGGGTCGTGTTGATAGTCAGTATTCAAACATTTTAACAATTTGTCGATTGGTGGGCCAATGCATAAGTCTAGCGGGGTGGGCCAAACTATGTCAGTCCGCCCCTGTGCTTGTGCTTTTACTACAGCAAGATTACGAATTCTACGTAATAAAAGTACTTGAATTGTATGTGCTTCCTGTTGCATCTAAAACCAAATAATGCATTTAGAATTGTATGAATGACTCCTGGATGATCATCCCCAGATTCATCGTATTTATCCTCTTCAGGTGGGTTTCTCCGATTTCAAAACATTTTGAATAATTTCGTTATACGTTAATTTTTTTAAACCAATATCGATTTTGTCACAATTAAGACAGTCTTTGATTTCATCCGAAAAAATACTTTCTAGCTGCTGTTTCTCACGCCAGACAAGCCTTTTATTCAAAATAGCGCCGTCTCACTCGGGTTTGTGTACATTTGAACTTTTGTTGCTCGTTTCTGATTTTTTTAAAATGAGGAAAGGTTGTGTGTGTGTGTGTGTGGGGGGGGGGGTAATCGGAAGTTCACTGTATATCGCGAGATATTGTAAATTTTGTTAATACAAACAGCTCAATGACCCACACAAATTAAAACTTTAAATGTCTTTTTCTCCATGTTCATATTTTCTTCACTTTCCTGTTTTAAAAATGCTAAGGTTTTTTTTTTTTTTTTTAATTTGAAATAGAGATTTTAACTTTTTTGTACATGTTCTTTATAAATCTGCGCATGGAATTAGCCTTCAGGTTTTTTGTTATTTATTTTTTTTAAATAAATGAAGAGCTAAGTGGAAGAACATGTTAAGTAACAAAAATTACATTTTTAGAAATTTGATGTGAAAGCTTTTGTTGTCAATTTTAATGATTTATTTTCTGTTTGATACCATGTGTTTAAAATATTAACAGGTGTGGTACTGAAATCTATCTGAAATGTGGTACTGAATTTAAAAATTAAATATGAATAAGTTTTTTTACTTATTCATATTTAATTTTTAAATATTAAAAATTATTAATATTATTGACAGTATTAAATATTAAAATATTAAATATTAATGAATAATGTCTTAAATCTTCAAGGCTAAATAGAATTTTGGTATTTTAGCTTTACCTTGTGATAGAATACCTGATAACGCCTTCGAACAAAAGAAAAAATATTTTTTAAGAAAATGTAGCATTACATGTTCTTCCACTTAGCTCTTCAAATGTATATGAAGATATGTTAGGTTTCATCGTCTTACACTATATATAGCAGTAAAAAAAATTATATTAAAAGTAATATTAGATGTATCTAAAAATCCATGCGCAGCCTTCTGCAATACACATTTGAAAATCTTTTTAAAAAATTGGGCAAAAATATCGATATTTAAAAAAGTAGTAGGAATTTTTAAAAATTTATTATTTTTAAACTTTTTAAAACTTTTAATTAAATATGCAGTTAATTTTTTTTTTTTTTCAAAATGTACTTTTAGTTGAACATTGAAATCCAGTGAGGTCACCATTTGAAACATATTTTTTAAAATAAACAAAATTGTTGAAAAGGTAACTGACCCCTTAATGTTGAAATCGGTCAAAATAGTTCCGTTAAATAATATATATATATATATATATCGGAACAAAAACTATGCATAGCAGTTTAACCGTCTTTTACAGGGATATATGCGACGAGCTTGCGGTGAGCAGTGTGCAATCATTTTTAAATTTAACTAATTTTTATAGGGTTCTTCATATTTTTTATTCGGAATTTCTTTATCTGAATAGATATTTATTCCATATTTCGAACATATGAAATATGCTATCTGAATAGATATATATTTCATATTTCGAACGTTCATTTTTTTTTTTTTTTTTTTTTTTTTTTTAACCTATAGTCAAATTTTAAAACAGTGCAAATAATAATATTTCGTTTCAATTAAAAAATGTATTTATATCTGAATATTAAAAAGAGAAAGAAAACTTTAAAATAATAATTAAATTTTTACTCGTTAAAAGCAGCAAACGGGATAAATTACGTCATATTTAAAAAGTCTTTTAATCTGTTGCTGTCAAATTTAAAACAGTGCAGATAATAATATTCCCTTTCAATTAAAAAAATGTATTTTCACGTGAATATTAAAAAAGAGAAATAAAACTTTTTATAAGAAAATTGAGAAACGCTGTTTGATTTCTTGACATCTAAATAACAATGCTTGCAAATTTTAAACCTTTGCTAATGAAAATGGCTCCATGAATACGTCAAAAAATAGCGAGTTTGAATTTGAGAACAGCTTTAATTTGTAATCAACTTATTAATTGCAGCTTTCCTTTATATCGTGAAGATTTCATACTTAATGTTAGAAAGTGTTTTATAATATATGCTTAACGCGTGATTTCCCTTTTATTATTACTTTTATTTCCCTCTTTTGATATGTCAATCAATTCAAGGAGACGAATAAAGATATTTAGTTATCAACTTACTTTACCATCAGTGAATACATGAGAGCCATCATAATTATGTTCATCAAATTCAATTGTTCCATTTCCTTCTCCATTTCATAATGGGAGCGTTCAATAATCGCAAAGCAACCAAGCGTAATTGCGTTATTCTTTCTGCGAAATCAATGAAGGCATTGATAAAAACATTTATAGTGTCAAACTTAGTAGTATTTGACAGAAGTGTTAGAGTGGGCTAGAGTATTGCACGGGTCGAGTAGTACCTAACCTGAACCCGAAACTTCTGCTTAAAGTCAACACAAAGCACTACAAAAAAAATTTCGCCAACCCGAAATCCAAACCAGAAGTGAAAAAAAAATTAATCCATAATTTAATACGATTATGGGGGGAAAAAAGCCTGCAGTTATTTCTCTAATGTCAATTTTATCTTTTTTGTATAAAACTGAACACGTACACACTCACTAATATTCAAATATGTAGGTTTTACATCCCGACCCGAAAGCGCCAAAACCTAACCCAAAACGCGAAACGTTTAAAGTTGACCCGATCCGCAACGGAAAAAAATCGCGTCAACCAGACTCGGTGAATGTGAGATTCGGATAAAATCGGGATTACCCAACACAAACACGACTCGATGCAGAAGTCTAAACTGTCTCGGTGAAAAGGTTTTGTGTTTGCAGAGTGCGCAAGTATTTAAAAAAACTCAAATCAATTTAGCTGCCTTGCGTAGTATAGGTCATTACAAAGTTTAACCCATGAGCATAAATACTGTGCGAATGTGAGACTATGAAAATGGCTTGGAATTGGTATTACATCTCTGATCTCACTCTGGATAAGATACTTCGACATACAAAGGTCACCGAGAAAATATGTTTTCTGCGGCCCGTAAAAAGAAACAAAACATAATTACCTGGAAAGATTTATTGCAAAAGATACAGCAATATTTCAGTTACTTCTCGACATAAGAACCACCGAAATAGTGACACTTGTCACAGCGTGGGATAAGTTTTTGTAGTCCAGTGTCATAGAAGTTTTCCTCCTGGGAATGAAGACAGCTTGTCGCAGTTTTCAATTCACGTCTCATTACCCGTAACGATCCTGTTGAGGTACTCGTTGCCCTCATCGTGGTCTCGCTGCAGAAAAGATCGACGATGCACGAATCATCACGAAACACCCGTTGTTCCAGAAATTGTGCGCCAGGTGGGTGCTGAAGATCCTTACACAGGAACACAAAACCAAACACATGGAAGCAGCATTGACTTTTCTGCCGCGATACCACGATGAAGGCAACGAGTACCTCAACAGGATGGTGATGAGACGTGGGTTGACAATTGTGCCAAATTGGCTCCATTCCCGGGCTACAGACTTCTATGACACTGGATTACAAAAACTTATCCCACGCTATGATAAGTTATTCCGGTGGTCCCTATGTTGAGAAGTAGCTGAAACATTGCTGTATCTTTTGCAATAAATCTTTCCAGGTAATTATGTTTTGTTTCTTTTTACGCACCGTGGGAAACTTTTTTTCTGGATGACCCTCGTATCCCTCTTGCATGTTTGAAGCTCCACCAAGTCTATTTGCTACATGATGTTCTATAACGAGTCATGTAGTATTCAATAAAAGAGCGTAATTTTTATAAAACCCTCTTTTATAAGCATTCGGTGTTTATGTTGAAAATCACTCCTCATTCTTTGACTGCGATTCTTGGCTTTCCCCAAACATTTTCGTTACAATGCATTTGGCGTTGGCACCGAACTCGTTTATGAAAAATTCATCGTTTTTTTACGCTTGATAGAAAGCGCAAGCAAGTGAATTCATTAAAACATACTTAATTTTTGCTCTGTTTCTTTTTTAAGTTAAGGCAACAGGAAATCAAAAATGAAACATTATTTAAACTATCTTTTTAAGGATTTCTTAATTTATATAATGGAAATTAATTAATATGGAACTATTAGCTGATAAAAACTTGTTTTATATATATATTATACACTTCATTTTTTATTTATAATTTACTTTCTTTTATTTAGCCTTTAAAATGTTTCATTGTTGCTGTTTCACAGCATTTGGCAAGCGTTTATTGGTGCATCATCTGCTGTCCACGCAACTGTATGAGTCATAGAGAATATTTGACGATTGATCACCTGTGGATTCATTTCATGAAAAAAAAAAATAATGCACTAGTTCATAATTCACGAATTGTTCCAGTGTGAATTTGTTAAGAAGTTTCAAATATATAAACATATATTTGAATTTTAAAAAATGCATCATGGATTATGTGTGGGTTCATTAATTGTACCTAAATTATAAAGTAAAAATTTTTTCGTCTCTACCGCCATTTTGTATTTTACGGCCGCCATTTCGAATTTATGAAAACAAAGCCTAGCCTATAACCATCGGGACGGTTAAGACGAATCGATAGAGACCTCATTCATTAAAATCCAATTTAAAGGCGTTGGGATGTTTCGAGGGTATAAAGAAATCCACATACTCGGATACGCGTGAAACACATAACCTTTCTTGGCAGTCGGATAAAAACATGTAACGTTGCAGTCATACTAACGTTGGCAACAGCCATTGCCACTTAGAGTACAATCTAGTTCTTTCGTTCTTTTCTTTTCTTTTATGAGGCTTTATTTATAATAATTAAAGATTATTTAAACATTTTTTCATAATATTTAAAAGAATTTTCAAAAATTTTGCTGCATTTTCAATCAAAAAAAAAAAAAAAAAAAAAAAAAAAAACAAGAGAGAGAAAGAAAGAAAAGAAAAAAAAATCCTGTTTCTCAGATTACCAAACTTTTGATTCTAAAATGAACAATCTAATTAAAAATATTTTTATTTAAAAGATATTTTTGAAATTAGTAGTATTTATCACTTTATCAAGAAAATTCAGTAAACATAAAAGTGATGATACATGTATTTCATGTTAAAATTTTTTAGTTATAAAGTTTAATTTATATGTCAGTAGCAATTTATTGATGTACAATCAAGCTTACAATTCTATTATTAGGTCATTATAACGTTTACTGATTTTTAAATAGAAAAACATGGCAATATTAAACTTTATCAATGTGGGCTTTGGACTCTAGTTGGCAATGCAACAGCTGATCCATAAATTTCGCTTTTACTACAATTTATTAAACGTCGCACAATTTAAATTTTTACACCCGTTGAATATAAACAAAAAGGAAAAATCCAAAACTGTATCTCAATTGACTATTTAATTATGGTTTTAGAAATACCTAAATTCAAGCATGAATTTTTTCTAAACTATCTCTATCGCATGCAACCCGATTACGAAAGATGAACGTGTTTGCACTTAAAACAATATAAATAGTTCAGAATTTGTTTCCGGCCAATATTCCATAACGAACTAAAGCTTCATTAATAAATAACAATAAAGAAAAATCGTGCTGCAAACATAGATTATGAAACACTTTCCAACACACTAAGAATAATGTAACAAAACTGCACCGTTTTATAAGTTAAAATATTATGTCTAATTCAACCGCATGGAAACGCACAAGACACTTGAAAACCCAGTTTCAGCTGTTCCCATCTGCAATCGGAAAATTATCCCAATTCTTTGAGCAGCCCTGTATAGGATATATAGATTTGTATCTATTAACCATACATGCATGCCAAAATTTAGTTCCGTTAAGAAATACGTATATACTGTAGTTGAAATTTCCCTTTCAGCAATTTTCGCTAGAAACGTGACTTATTTTGTGCAGCTCTGTATATGAGGTATAGAATTTATATACTGCTAGTAAAATGCAAAGAACTAGTTAAATTAAAAAGCACTTGCCGTAATTGAAAACGCACTTCAAGCAATTATTACTCAAAGACAGCACTCTAATCGATTTCTTTTGTGTGTCCCTGTAAATGAACGACAAATGTTATGAATATCCCATTCTATCGTAATCATCTTGTAGTGAAATATTCTGTGATTTATATCAGTTTCAATACATTTGAAATAGTGTAATGTCATTAACATACTCTGCAAACGATTTCCCCTCGCATATACCGTAATGTATTGGAATTCTTTTGGGTGCCCCTGTAAATGAACTATTAATCCTACATACTTCATATAAATATACTAACTATGCTTAGGTGGCCCTAAATAACGTTTCTCAGTTGTATGGAAATGCGAGTATATTTACGGGAGTTAGAGCGTGGACAGACGGCCAGACAAACCAAATGCATAAACACTTTTCAACTTTGTTGGAAAGTGTTAAAAAACAACTTTAACAGACACTAGGATCGAACTACACATTTAAACAACTAGTCCAGACAATAGAGACCGTATAGGGGCTCCACCTAGCAAAATTCATGGTAGTTCTGGAAAAAGGCTTACTATATGTTTTTTGGGTCGCTGAATACGAATTTTTAACTTCCCACCAAAATTTCCCTCGGCAATCCCCCAAATTTTGGTAAAATGCCCCCCAGAAAGGTTTTTATTAAATAAATCAATTTTTTTATTGTTTTAGGGAAAAAGTATCTAGAAATTCAGAAAGTAGACAAAATTTGAAACAAATTACATATATGACATTATGACGTAAGGTGAATGGGGAGGGGGATCTGCCTCGGAACATGTTCCGCGGTGCTGCGTGGATTAAGTTGTGCAATTCCACTTAACCACTCACATCGTTTACATTCGCCCTTCCATCTCCCCTCCGAACTTTCCCTATAAGGTTTACTTCAAGTTTTTTTGGGTCACTGAATCCGAATTTTTAACTTACCCCCAAAATTCACCCCCCCCCCCTCCAAAAAAAATAGTTGTTTTAAAATTAAATCTTTTATTGTTTTACAGAAGACAGAATTTGGAACAAATAGGATATATGACATTATGACGTAGGACAAACGGGGAAAGGGGGGGGGGGGCTGCCTCGGAACATTCCCGCGCGCTGTTCTCAAAAACCAAATTTTTTCAAAAAATCTATTTTTTGGAGGTTTGCCGGTGGAAAATTTTGGTGGGAAGTTACAAATTCGGATTCAGCGACCCAAAAAACATAAAGTGAGTCGAAATCCAAAACTAGCATTAATTTTGCCAGGTAAAGTCCCTATTGCCTGGACTTGCATAACTTAGTAGACATAGCACCGCAGTGTATGTTCCGAGGCAGCCCTCTCCCTCCCCGTTCAGCCTACGTTGTAATGTCATGTATCCCATTTGTTGCAAATTTTGTCTACCTTCTGAATTTCTACATACTTTTCCCCTAAAACTTTAAAAAATTTAATTAAAAAACAACTATTTTGGAGTGGTTGCGGTGGGGGGAAATTTTGGGGGAAAGTTAAAAATTCGGATTCAGCGACCCAAAAAACTTAAAGTAAACCTTATAGGGAAAGTTCGGAGGGAAGATGGGAGAGCGAATGTAAACGATGTGAGTGGTTAAGTGAAATTGCGCAACTTAGTCCACGCAGTACCGCGGCGCATGTTCCGAGGCAGATCCCCCCTCCCCCTTCATCCTGCGTCATAATGTCATATATCTAATTTGTTGCAAATTTTGTCTACTTTCAGAATTTCTAGATACTTTTTCCCTAAAACAATAAAAAAGTTGATTTTTTTTAATAAAAAGCTTTTTTGGGAGGCATTTTACCAAAATTTGGGGGGGGGGGGGGTGTTGCCGAGGGAAATTTTGGTGGGAAGTTACAAATTCGGATTCAGTGACACAAAAAGCATAAAGTAAGCCTTTTTCCAGAACTACTATTAATTTTGCCAAGTAAAATCCCCTATTGCCTGGACTAAATTGCAAATGATCAAAATCAAAAAGGCTGCTGTGTAAGTAGGGAAATCTTTGGCGATTTCTTCGGCTACGAACTCCTTGCATGCGGGCAATAGAAAAGTATCGCGTTTAATAAATATCGAAACTTTTGGGACCAGAGGTTGTGCGGATTTTAGAATTTTGCGAATTTCTGGTCCTTGCTATGTTTACATTTTCACATTCTTCTATCTCTACAAGAAGAATTGGATTCGTGAAAATTTTCGAATTCCGGTTTTTGACGGATTTATACGTTTTAGGGGTCAGAGATTCCAAAAAACATGTTTTTACAAAATGTCTGCCTGTGAGTCTGCCTGTTCTGTCTATATATATGTGACACAAATTTTGTGGTCGCTCTATCTCAAGAACTAATGCAGAGAATTTAATAAAAAATTATATTAAGTTTGTCCCCGATATAAATTGATGCTGATTAGTTTTTGGTGCAAATCGCTCAGCAGGTGGCGCTGCTATGCTTCATTTTTTACGATTTCCGCAACAGCTCTATCTCAAGAACTAACGCACGGATTTTCATCAACTTCAGATTCGGCTAGTCCTTGACATGAATCGATGCTGTTTACATTTTGATGTTAATCACCCAACAGGTGACGCTACTATGCTGCATTTTTCTCGATTCCCGCAATAACTCGATCTCAAAAATTAATGCACGGATTTTCATAAAATTTCAGATTCAAATATACCTTGATAAATATTATTGCTGATTATGTTGTGGAGTAAATCGCCTAACAGGTGGCTCTGTTATGCTGTATCTTTCACGATTTCCGCCATGGCCAAGAACTAATGTATGGAATTTCATAACTTTTGAATCCCCGCGATGGGCATAGATCAGGGTCGACGAACCTATGGCACGCGTGCCACTTTCGGCACGCCAAAGAATAATTTTGGCACGGCGCGGCGTTAATTATAATTATGTCTCTAAATGAGGATACAACGATTTTATACAAAATACACGAACTGAGATGATCTGATTCGATTCTAAATTCGATTAATTGCAAATTGAAGAATTTTAATCTTATTCAATATGGTTTCGAAAATTTATAAAAGAAAATTATCAAAATAGAAAGATTATTACCGATGGTAAATTATGGCAACTTGGAAATTAATTTCAGAGCTATTTAAATAAACGGCCTTTTTAAAAAATTTTTAATAATTTTTTCTGCTATTTATATCTGTGAGTCATCATTTTCGCAAATGCATAATAACAAAAATTAAATAGAGAGTGGTTGCCATATTAAATTCATTTAGTTTGCATTCTGTTGAAATTAACTGAGCATGAAAACGATATTAATTATTTTTCATCCAAGATACAACAATTAATCACATTATGTTTTTAGTTAATTTCTAAAATATAATTGTTTCTATAATTAGTGCAGTGTAATACTTACATGTATGTTATTCATTTTAGGAAATATCTTAATAATTAATTTTCAAGTAGTTCTGATTCATTATATTTCAAGCCACTAAATTTGTTTTTTAGTTGGCACGTCAAGGTCAAGTAAAATATTTTTTGAAAAAAAATTCGCACGCGACTATAAAAAGGTTCGCCAACCCTGGCATAGATTGTCATTCAATTTTGGTATTGTGATAGGGAATTTTGAAGCAGTAACATGTACGAGATAGAAAAACGTTTTGAGATTGCCACATCCAACTAGTTTAAACAGTAATTTGAACGTAATAATGCAATCCAAATTATAATGAATGCTTGCAATATAGTGAAATATTAAAATAATTAAATACAGTAATAAACTAAAATGATAAAAAGTAAGATAATTTAAAAAAAAGAATAAATTATTAAAAGTAAAGGTCAAGCAAATAATTAATTGTCTGAGCGAGGCAAAGGTTAATGCACAATATTACTTTTCGGACAAAAACAGCTACGATGGATATTAAAACCTTTCGTCAAGCATAACTCAAAAAATATTTGTCGGATTTCGGTTCTGATTGTACCAGAAGTTACCTATGAGGATGAAAAATAAGTTCCAATTCGTTTAAAAATTATATTAAAACTTGTCGTTGGGGTCCACCGTAATACTTACCCATCATGGATATACATAATATAAAATATGAAAATAAAACATGTGATACATGCTATGCAATGTATCATGTTACTTTATTCATAATTTAATTTACTTAGGCTCCCTTAAATATAATTAATATAATCCCTTAAGCTAATATTACTTTTTGTTGCATTAAAATATCTCAATTTGTTGATTTTCTGTAAGCAAGTAAACACTGTAGGTTTACAATGGAAGTCTATAGGAATTTGGCGAAATATTAGAGATACCGCCAATTTGGCTTCACTTTTGGCGACTCATTTTGGTTGTCAAATTTGGCGATATATCGCCAAGTTGGCGGTAAACTTGGCGGCATTTGGCGACAGCACAGGATTCCCCCCCCCCTATGGTAACCCCCTTATAGGTATGGAGATGAATTAAATGCTTGACATTTACGATAAGCCATTATTGGCATCTAATCTTATAGTTCGGCGATAGTTTTTAGGTTGGCGGGATAATCGTGTAGAACCGAATTGCGTAAAAGAAGCGTCCTTATAACTCGAAAAATTATAATAATATCAACTAACAGTTAACTGCGTCGGATTAAGCGTCTCATTTCCAATTAAAATATATCTTTGAATTGAAATTTGAATGAAATACAAGGTCATGAAAAATCGAAGAGTGTGAAAAATAGAATTACAAATATCTCGACAACTAATTACCCGATCGAGTTCATTCATAATGCAAAATTTATGCTTTTTTTATTGTATTTTATATTTACTTCTTCAAATAAACAATTTCGAAAATTTTTGTATACCTTTTATCAGAACGAATATTTCGAGAATCCGAAAAAAATAGTTCGGATAATCGAGGTTACTGATATTCAATAGGCTTCTTCCCATTGTTACTTCCTAAGTACACACCCAATTTCAAGTCTCTATCTCAATTTGTTCGGGAGATAGATCGTTTACAGACACACACACATACAGACGGGCGGCAAATTTTTTTTCTTCTAAAAATATGTTTTTCGGAATCCCCAGTGTCTGAAATGTGTAAATCCGTCAAAAAAATTTTTCGATTTTTCAAACGATTACAAGACTTACCCTATACTGAGTATGATGGGTAAGTAAAAACTGATAAAAAAAGCACAATTTATCTACATACGTCACGGAAATTTAGTGTATGTCATTTTCACCGGTTGGATGTTTTCGAACAAAACCGAATTATAGCACATGGAGCAAAGAAAATATGCACGCACTGATATTAAAGTGCAAAAAAAACATATTGTGGAGAATTGCTCCTCGATCAATTTAATTGAACGGTAGCAATGAGAAACATATCTCTCTACCATAAAAAAATCAAAAGTTTTATTTTAAGTTCTTGATTAAATAGATTACAACAAAGAATAATAAATTAATCACATGGGTCGTTGACTTATGATTCCCAGAAACGCTGAGTCCTTGTAGATTCAAATTTGTAAAATAGTTCAGTATAGAACGTCACATTCAGCAAAGAGTTCGTTGGTCATGTGGCTTTTACAGGGAGGTCTCTCGCCGACCCACACAAATTCCGAGTGCCTGGCTCAATTTTCTCGGCACCTCTCGTGCCTTCAGCCCGGGAAAAAATCTCTTTTCCCCTCGTCCGTGCGAGCAAAACACACACTCCAATTCCCGACTCCAAACTGATCCGCTAATCTCTTCTTCCTCCGAAAAATGTTCATTATTTTTTCGGACCCCGTGAGAAAAAATTTAAACATCCGTCTTTGTCACCTTAAAGCCATTAGTGAATTCCTTTGCGAGCTTTCTACCAGGGTGGCTTATAGACCAACACTTCGCGGAGTCTCACAACCTTTGTGAGGGCGTGCCACATCCTAAGTGCATGATCCATCATCACTTACAATGCCCTACGCGTGAGAAAAATGTCTACTAAGCCTTCTATGCACCTGGGTGATATGCATACAGTTTTTCTTTAGGAAGATCCCACAGATTCTTCCCACAGACCATGAAAGCAGCGAAGTTCACTTCTTTACAATATTTAAATTTAATCAAACAGGAAAAGAAATCTGGATTTTTTTTCTTTTTTTTTAAGAAACTAGGGGGCTCTGCCCCCTACGAGCTACGCTCGCCAACCCCCGTTCAGGGACACCAAAATCCAAAAAGCAGGCTAATTTGATCGGCTTTAAAAATATTGAATTAAAATTTTTAAAAAAAAGTAGCGATCTCTCTGTAAACGGGTTTCCATTCGTTTTTCTTGAATTGGGGATTTTTAAGACCATATCTGCTGCTGTTAAAAGATACAATGGCTGTTTTCGTATTTAATTAAAAAAATTAGTTAAACATTCGAAAATAAGCTAATGTAAAATGAATTAAGTAAACAGTGTCATTATCTCCCGGTATTTTTTAACAGCGCTATAAGATAGTTCTTTTAAATAATTCATTTTAAATGTATCGTTTTAAATCTGACGTAATTTACACCAAAGTTTTATTTCTCTTATTAATTATTCAGGTGAAAATACATTTGTTGTTAGAAGGAAATATTATTTGCGCTGTCTTCGAATTCACGATAATAGTTGAAAATATTATCTCAAAATATCAAGTAAATGTCTCGCGCAGATATATTTTTTAATTTAAATTGTTTTGCCATATTTTTTGGCCATTTTAAATATGACGTAATTTCCTCCATTTACAGGTTTTAACGCATAGTAATTATTATTTTTTTTATTTTAACATTTTGTTTCTCTTTTAAAATTCCAGTGTAAATATGGGTTCTTATGACGCAATTTTCCTGCTTTTAACATGTAATCATTTAATTCTAATTTTAATTTTTTTTTCTGTTTACAATAGTCCCGTGTAAATAAATTTTTAATTTGAAGTAAACATTATTGTTTGCGCTGTTTATACAGTTGGCAACAGTTTAAATTAATAACATTTTTTAAATTTGTAAAAAATATCTCTCGAAATACTGAAAATTTGAATTTAACATAGAAATAAAACCTCAAAAAATAGTCAAATAAAAAAAATAAAATAAATGCAATCTGCGCACCGGGAACTTATAACCTATAAAATGATCTAAAAATGATTAAATTCTCATGTATAGTTTTTGCTCCAATAAAACTTTTTTAATGGAACGATTTTGTCCAACTTTAGCATTCGATTTGAAAACTGTCTGCATCAGCATGTTTATCAAATATTTCTTTATAATACCACCGATTTCCATATTTTTGTATACGACAGTTTTTTTAACGAAGAAAGGCCATGCTCAAGGCATACTTAGATACTACTACAGGCAGACTGATTTGCGTTTAATGTATGAAGTCGCTCGCCAGAGGACTCTGATACCCTACCCAAAATACAAATTTGACTCTGACCGTAACTGAAACAACCTGGGAAGGGTAGATATGTAAACAAACACCAAAATTACGTCATGTCGCCATGGTTACGTTTACAATTCTGCTGGCATTCCAATCAAGCTTAGAAATGGCAGCTAATTCGAATACAGCTGTTAAGGGTTATTATAAACTGTCCATATCAATGTAAATGTAAAGTTCTATTTATTTAAGTGACTAATATAATGTGTTTCTCATTAAAACTGTTAAACTAACACACATAAAAATATATAAATAAAAAAACACATGCTTAGTCTAAAACATCAATGTCACAAATTTATTTGGTACCACTTAGTTATCCCGCCGACCAATTTCGCCAAATTATATAAATCGCTAAAACACTCGTCAAATTATACAAATTGACATAATTTTTATTTTAAATAATGAAAGAACAAATAAATTAGTATAACATTAATAAATATACAAATAAAACGTCGAAATAAAAATCACTTGATGACATAAACACGTGTAACTTGCTTACAGTCAAGTGAATGTGACATTTACGATCAAGCATTATTGGCATTTAATCTTATAGTTTGGCGATAGATTTTTGGTCGACGGGATAAATAAGTACCATTTATTTACTATTTTCACTGCTGAAACAATAAAACTGATGGAATTTTTTTTAATATATTAAAATACTCATAAAATTCCTTGTAATAATTAATAAATGTAATTTATTAAGTAATAAATACCCTTACATGATTTAATCAAAATTGCTGGGATAACATAGAACATTGCAACGATATTTAAATCCGTGATCACCATTTCTTTCTCTGATTAAAAATAAGAATATTTAATGTTTAAGGAAGATCGGCTTTTTTCTTCTTCTTCTTGGTTCGGGCGATATTAAAAACAAATATTTTACCGGTAACAGTAAATTAATCAAAAATAGCTGCTTCAAGTCAGTTATGAGAACTGTAGTTTGATAAAAATCAAATTTTAATTTTAAAACGTGTATATGAAACCAAGCTATTTTTATATAAATACGGGACATTCAAAAAAGAATAACAGAACCGGCATTTTTCATGAATGAACCAAACGATCAAGGTAAACAATAAATAATTTAGCTAATCTTAAATGTATGTGTAACACTAAAATGCTACAATTTGTGTAAAATAGCCTTTTAAATCGAAGGAAATTGAAGATTATAAATATTTAATTTATTACATGAAAATACGATCAATGATTCTGAAACCTCGACGATGAGAAAGAAGCTTCTATCTGGGCAGGGTATAAATGTAAACAAAGAGCACGTTGTGAAGTTTTGGTTCAGGGTTTGCAGTTGGATCCGACTTCACTTTTTCGGCGAAATGCGCGGGCCGTTATATATCATAGTAGGCTCTGGCCATGCTTAAGCCAAGACTCCCTTATCATAAAACAGACTTGACAATCCGGAGAAAGTCTATGGGTGAAAATATCCCCGATAATTGCCAACTTATTAGCTGACTTTGTCCCGTAAGTTACGCCAGCTGGTGTATGCTCCTGGTAATACTCCATAAACAAATGCATAGTAAAAAATTGAAAATGTTGTGTTATTGGCAAAATTGTATAAAATATTTTTCGAATTCCAGTAAAATAAAGGCATAAAAAAAATATTTCGCACAATTATGTTCTGGCTTTAAAAAATGAAACATATCAAAAATGAAGATTTAAATATAAGATTTATTGATATTTTTTCAGGGTACTTGTTAGTTATCCCGTCGACCAATTTCGCCAAATTATATAAATCGCCAAACTACTCGCCAAGTTCTACAAATTGACACAATTTTTTATTTTAAATAACGAAAAAACAAATAAATTAGTATAACATTAATAAAAATACAAATAAAACGTCGAAATATTGGTTGTATTGGCCATTATTAGCATTTAATCTTAAAATTAATTAATTTATGGCAAACCATTATTGGCATTTAATCTTACAATTTGGCGACACTAATTTGGTCGACGGGATAACTAACAAGTACCATTTTCAGTATATAGGACTTTGCGGGTTATTTTTTTTTTTTAAGTCTTGGCACAATTTGGGCTTCGGAAAGAGCGATTTGTTGCCGATTGATATAAACAGTTATGAAAACAAAACTTATGAACTGTCAGCTTGTTTAATAAGAATTTACGGCACAGATGCCATATTGGCGCGATTTTTTCCCGACGCCAATTTTGCGAAAACCTCGTTACCATATCATCTATATCCGGATAACCATATCAAGCAAAATAACGACACTTTGGTGCCAGTTAAGTATCCGGTGCGTATATGACATTGGCGCCAGAAAAAAAATCGCGCCAATATGACATCTGTGCCGAATTTACATGTATAAATTTAGTTTCTAGATATTATTATTGTTTTTTATATACGATTTGTTTATATTTGTATATAAAATAGATAAATGCCTTTTTTATATTAAATAAATTGTACAAATATTGGAAAATATTGCTTCTTTATGTGAAACAGTGAATATGCTTCCAGAAATTACGTTGCCAAATTTTCTTCTCTCGCCAAGGCCCCTATACTTGAAAAATACCGATTTATTATTATATAATGTAGTATTAGCTAATGTTCTGTAATCTGTTCCACAGTCAAAGTTGACTGCAAAAACGCGATGCTGGAATAATGTGGTATCAAGTATACGGTTTAAAAATAAAATTAATTTTGCGCCAAACTACACTTACGCCAATTGGCTCTAGGTCTGATTAAGGAAGAATACTCAAATTAAGATTTACAAACACCAAAATCGTAGCATGGCAAGAATACGGTATTTGCGGAAAGTTGAGGGATATGTATAAATTTAAGTGATTATTAAACTTTATTTTTCCAATCTTTTAAGTGTTTATGACTTCAGTCTGTTTTTTTGTGTATCTATGGGTGTTTTAACTTTCCCAAAATACTTTGATACATTTTAGTAAAACTTACATAACATATGTGAGTTAAAACAAGGAAATTAATTACGCACCAAACTATGCCCGCCAAGATATGCCAACTGGCTGTGGAGCCAATTATGAAACTTTCCATAGATTAATACATATAAACTTTATATGAAAAAACAGTGAAGTTTTCATCTAAAGTATGTTAAACTGAAATGGTCGCCCATACCTTCAAAAATAAAACAAATGATAGGCCAATAAACAAATAAATGAGACTGTGCATTGAAACAAATTGAAGGAGCGATGTTAAATTAATACTGTAAGGGGAAATTAATTGTGAAAATAAAAGAAATAGCAGAAATAAAATAAATCACATATTTGAAAATATAAAAGAGAAAATGAAATATTTTACATTTTCCGGATCTAGATGCTATCCATTTATTTCAATAACTAATATCACTGAGAAATTCATGGTAAAATAATTTTCTTTCCTGATTATTATTATTATTATTATCATAATTTATTTACATAACGGAATACAGCAGTAAACATTTTTTGTTTAACAGTAAAATAAGTTCATTTTTTAAATAAAATGTCTAGAACATATGAAAATTTTAAGATTAACAACTATCATTTGCAAACTACAAAGCACATCGTAAAGAAAATGGTAAAAGACAAATGGAAAACAAATTAAAAAATATTTCTGTTTCTCACGTTAGATGGCGCTAGTCACGGGAAACCATGTGGTTTCTAACCACGTGTACAGCGGACAAAGGAAACTTAGCGATTGCGAGGCCTGTTATTTCGATAAGGAGGCCTTGGCTTAAGCATTTAAATTGGATGAGCTCTACCCGGAATATCTACGCAGATGTTCATTAGTCCATTTCCAAATCAAAACTTTTTTAGTACAGATGTCATATTCGCCCCATATTGGCGCGATTTTTTTCGGTTGCCAATTTGGCAAAAACATCAACAGCATAAACAACATAATCCGGGTTACCACATCAAGCAAAATAACGACACTTTGGCGCAAGTTAAGTACCCTTTGTCTATATGATTTGGCGTCAGAAAAAAATCGCGCCAATATGGGGCGAATATGACATCTGTTCCACTTTTTTATATATATAGAAGGAAAAGGCCATATCATAAAAATTATTAGCCATAATAACTTAGGGTTTCAGATTTTACGATAATCTACCTAATAGCATTTTTTAATTGCCAAAAGCAACATTTATATTTTGCGTGTGAAAATTTGAAACGGTTATTTGATGTTTAAATAAACAATTTTGATTTGTGGCGTTTTATATTCTTAATTATTATTTTTTTTTTTTTTTTTTTTAGAATTTTAAATGAAATTTGGGTACTTGTTAGTTATCCCGTCGAACAATTTCGCCAAATTATATAAATCGCCAAACCACCCGCCAAATTATACAGATTGACATATTTTTATTTTAAATAATGAAAGAACAAATAAATTAGTATAATAAAATAACATTAATAAAAATACAAATAAAACGTCGAAATAAAAATCACTTGATAACGTAAACACGTGTTGTCAATTGAATGTGACATTTACGATCAACCATTATTGGCATTTAATCCTACTTATAGATGATATTGCATATATATTGCATACTTATAGATGAACACGACAGATCATGCGACAAATCATAGATGGACACCTCAGATCAAATGAAAAATCATAAATTTATGAAAAAGTCGTACATTTAACCCTTTGGGCTTCCGCATATATATTTTAAACAATTCTTTCTAAGTGAGCTCCTAATTAGTTTGGAAACGTGAAATTTTGCATACTTATAGCTGAACACCTCACATCAAACGACAAATCATAAAATTTTGAAAATGTCGTACGTAACCCTTTTGGGTTCCACATGTGTATTTTAAACAATTCTTTCTAAGTGAGCACCTAATTAGTTTGGAGGCGTGAAATTTTGCATACTTATAGCTGAACACCTCACATCAAACGACAAATCATAAAATTTTGAAAAAGTCGTACATTTAACCCTTTGGGCACCCGCATGTGTATTTTAAACAATTCTTTCTAAGTGGGCTCCTAATTAGTTTGGAGACGTGAAATTTTGCATACTTATAGCTGTTCTGAACACCTCACATCAAACGTCAAATCATAAAATTTTGAAAAAGTCGTACATTTAACCCTTTGGGCTTCCGCATGTGTATTTTAAACAATTCTTTCTAAGTGAGCTCCTAATTAGTTTGGAGGCATGAAATTTTGCATACTTATAGCTG
>CAWVRF010000358.1:0-107000 GCA_963932465.1 Maratus speciosus | reverse complement strand
TTTGATTTTCATTTAAAATTTCCGCTCCAGTCAATCAGAATAAGAATAAGTTAATGTCGATCATGACAGTTATTAAAATCAATAATTTTTTCGTTATTCTATTTTGCATCAGCTGTTTGCGAATAGCCAGCTTAGAGGGATGTGAAGTTCCCGTCGCTTCACAAGCTGCCAATATACAATACCAAAAAAAGAGAAAAAATTTCAAAAATCGCTATTACAGTGCCACCTTCAGGCAGAATATTTTCAAATTCAAGGAGAAACTGCAGGTCATAGCTAAAAATATACACAGAAATTGGTTCAATTCTATGCTTAGTTTCATACACTTTTCGATGGTAAAATAATGAAAATAACACAAAATCGCTATTATAGCATCCCCTTCTGGCAGAATATTTTCAAATTGAAGGACTGGTCATAGCCAAAAACATATCGCCAAAAATTTGTTCACTTCTATGCATAACCTCATACACTTTTCGATGGTACAAGAATGAAAGTGGCTCAAAAACTGCTATTACAGTGCCCAATTCTGGCGTTAATATTTCCAAATTAAAGGGGAACCTACTGGACATAGCCAAAAATACAGAAATTTTGTTCAATTATATGGATAACTTCATACACTTTTCAATGGTACAATAATGAAAATAGCACAAAAATCATAATTACAGTGCCCCCTTCTGGCAGAATGCTTCCATATTGAAGAAGGACCTGCTGGCCACAGCCAAAAACATGCACAAAAAAATTTGGTTCAATTCCATGCATAATTTCATACACTTTCTGATGGTACAATAATGAAAATGGCACAAAAATCGCAATTACAGCACCCCCTTCCAGTGGATTGTTTCCATATTGAAGGAAGGCCTGCTGGCCATAGCCAAAAAGATTCACAAAAAATCTGGTTCAATTTTATACCTAACTTCATACACTGATGGTACGATGGCGACACACGGACGGACAGACAGACATTTTGTATAAACATGTTTTTATGATCTCGGACCCCTAAAACGTGTAAATCCGTCAAAAACTGGAAGTTTAAAAAAAAATTCGATTACAATACTTTCTTCTATTGAAGATAGAATAAAGTAAAAATAGGCCTGTTTAATTGTTAAACTTAAAAGAAAGAAAGAAAATTAATAAAGCCATACTTTAATGAACAATTTCAAATTTTGTTTTACAATCTGAAAATAAAGGCACAATTTTCTAAAAGATGTAAGCGTAAATTCTAATATTTATTATAAAGAGTTCAAATATCAATGTTAGGAAAGCTGGCAATTCTTTAAACTTTTGAGAATTATCTTTTACTCATGAATAGTCAACTTATTATATTTCATATTTTGCATTATAAACAAAAGTTGTTCAGCATTGTTTGGAGTAAAACGATTTCGCTTATCCCCATATATTCGTTTTGCTGCACTCTGCCGGATATCAGGTAATAGTGATTCGGATATTAGACGGTATTTCGGATATTGAAAAATCAGCCGGATGTGCCGGATATCCGTTGCATCCCTATATGAAAGATCCAATAGTTATGTGATCAACAATAAAAATATAACTAATTACAACAGAAAAAACAAAACAAAGAAACTTCAGTAGTTCCCCCCCCCCCCCCAAAAAGGGGTTCTTCAATATCAACTGTTTTAGGTCCCTTAATCCCTTCTTGATGGACATCCTTCAGATAATAGTTAACTTTTTATTTCCAGTTTCTGAAAGTAGAAATTTTTATCTAATTTAATGGCAGAAATGATTTGATTCAATAGGACAAATTTTTCAATTAAAAATTATTGGCATGAATAAATAATCAAGGATTCTGAGCATTTTATGCATCACATATACGTGACACTCATCACAAAAGGGTTAAAACAACTCCACTTTTGAATATCCCACTTGATATTTTGGTGAAAAATTCTACCTTACATTTTTTTTTTTTTTTTTTTTTTGTAAGTGACAACACTTGATGTATCTCAATGAAGCACAGTGAGAAAAAATAGTATAAAATATTTATTTTTCATAAAAAAAAATTGATATAAATATAATGAATTATAATAATGAAATTATGATTATTATCATACATTGGACAATAAATACATTCATGCACTTGAAAAGGACGAATTCCAAGTTTGTCATCTATAAAAATAATGTGACGATTTATTATTTCAGAGGCTATTCAGATATTTCACATCATCACCTGTGATGTGCAGAATTTCAGAGTCAAGTTTTGGACCAGAACGAGCCTGCAAGGAAAAAAATATTAATAGTAAGATAAACAGAATATTGTATTTACAAACACAACATCAACAGTTAAAATGCAGTAGACCCTTGATTACCACGTGCTTGTTTATACGACATAGTGATGTCCCTCACATATACAGGATGTCCCATACGACACTTCACATTTCAAAAAATCATACAAATTTAATAAATTGCCATATCAGAATGCAGTTTACATCAAAAACCTTGTTAAAAAATGGAATTTTTTATGGCAAAAGAAAAAAATATAGTTCAAATCCCAGTAGCAGAAATTTTTCCAAGTGTCAGCGACAGATACTTCAGGGGCAAAAAATAATCAGCAGGTAAAATATTTTTACAACTGAAGGATTAATTAATCAAAACAATCACTTACCTGTAGTGTTTTTAGGCATTCTATAAATTTTTATTAATAATAATCTTAACTTTTTGTATTTTAAGTAATAAAGCAAAATAAAGGTTCGATGAAAAAGAATCTGCAAAAGAGAACAGAAAACCTGCAACGCCCGTCTCCCGTCTTGAACTTTCTGCTACCAGGGTTCAAATTTAAATATTTATTGCTACAAAAAGTCTGACACCTAAGTCTTATGGTGTCACCTGCACCCTGTAATGGTAATTTGTTACATTTTTATGAATTTTCAAAATGTGAACTGACTTGTAACATATTTATAACTATACAAAGCTTTAAATGTGATAAAAATGCTGAGTAATTAAATTATATATAATGATAACTTTTACTTAAAAGGTGACAATAAATAATATAATGTTAAAAGTTTAAAATATACTGTATATTTCCGTGTATAAGCCGAGTATACGACTTTTCAGTGAAAAATCATCCAAAATCAGAAACCCATATATATAAGCCAATGTTAAAAAAAGGTGATGAAAAATTCAGTGAATAAAAATTAATAGAAAGGCTAAGTAGAAAAAAATGCACTCTCTGAAATTATATATTTCTCCTATTCTGTTGTAGCGTGCCAAATCTGCTTAATTGGGTTCTACTGGACGTTTGTTTAAATAAACAGTTTAAAGACGAGCTCTGTTCGAAACGGACTGAATGTATCTCGTCTGGAGATACAAAGGTGACAAACGGCTATAATTTAAAAAAAGTTGACATTGTCTGAATGACTGAAAGAATTTGGCTTGAATTACCACAAGAAATGATTATACGATCTTTCAAAAATGTTGCATCAGTAATGAATTGGATGGAACTGAGGATGATGCCCTTTTTGAAGAAGATGGTGATGATGATGAATTAGACTACACTGACAATATTCATCCTGATGTACCAATGAAAGAAAGTGCTTTAAAAAACAGCTTGAAAATTCTGATAATGACTTAGTTATAGTGAATGATGATTAGTGACAATTTTCTTAGACTCGTGTATAAGCAGACATTTCCACTTTGGAGCCAAAAAAATGCTGCCCAAAAATTCTCAGCTTATGCTCGGAAATATAAGGTACATTTTATTTAACTTCAGAGAATTTTCAGCTTGCATACACAGCCTTCATCAGGGAAAATTTTTGTCAATTGCCTTTCTATTCATCTAAATGCGCCTCTTCGTTTGAAGTGGGAGACTATTATTCTTAGGGGGTAGTTGGAAGTAGTGCTTTGGATTAAATCTGTGCAGAGGAAAAATTACTTGGTGTTTAACTTTTCAAAATACTTAATCATTTATACGAAGCACTACTTCCAGCTATTCCCTAAGAATAATAGACTTTCCCACTTCAAATGAAGATCTAGATGAATAGAACGGCAGTTGAGGAAAATTTTCCCTGATGAAGGTTGCGGATGCAAGCCAAAAGTATTTGAAAGTTAAATAAAATGTTATTTTAAACTTTTATCATCGATATTATTTTTTTGTCACCTTTTAAGTGAACAAAGAACTTTTAAAGTTAAATGGTTTGGAGATGTGGAGGTATTCCAACCAAAATATCACTGCCTAAGACATCTTTATGTAAGCAAATTACACAAGAAAACAAAAATGCACCACTAATTCTTTTACTTATGACAAAAAAGATACCACTGCAAAATTCACCCTTAAATTTTACTGACAATATTTTTTATGATAGCAATTAATTTTACTTTATGATAGTAGCTATTTATTTTATTAATAATGATTTCAATTAAAATCTATTGATTATACAATTAAAATATGCATTTATTCTTCCAATTATCAGATGATTTTGATTTTTTAATATTCCTCCTAAGTTCATGCCTGTTGTAATTTGGAATCTACTGCAATAAAGTGAATAATGCTTAGATCTATCATGTGGAATTTAAGAGCCATTTTGTAATGGTTTGGACTGCAGGGAAACTATGCCAACTTTTTTTTTTCATCTTTTATAAAGCTTTTCCAGCGATTTACCATAATTACTAGAATCAAAGATCCACCTCAATTTTTAGCTGCAAAAATATGGATTATTATTATTTTTTAATTTGTATATAACTCCCAAGAAAAATTAAAAGAAAGAAAAGATTATAAAATTTACGAAATATTATACATTCCAAAATTATTTATCTCCACATTATTCTAATTAGTATTCATTTCTCACAGACATTTTTCCGTTTATATCATCATATATTTCATTATACTGCTGCTTTTGAATGTTGTTTCATTCTTTCATTGTAAGATTGTTCGAAGATAGCATCATGTTCAGTTCTACCCATCATATAAGTCTGTACGAGGAGAAAGGGGGTGATAAATACATTTTTCTAATACAACACATACACATACAGAATTTTTACAGTAATGTGTTTAGTACAGGTTTTATGGTTGTGTAACCGATTGCAAAAAAAAAAAAAAAGTATTCCTTAGATTCGAGTAAAAACAGTATATGATAATGTACACACAAATCCCAAATAAATTTTTCCCAATAATTATTCATCTTAATTAAAAAGGAAAAAAAGATAAAAAATAACACCTACTCTCATCATTCCTGTTCGTTCAAATCGAGAGCCACCACAATTCCTGTAAAAAAAAAACAAATGCAGCATGATCAATATATTAGGCTTTACATAATACAGAATATTAAAAAGAAAAAAAAAAACTGTGGTAACTTAGATTTAGAGAAAGGCTTTGAATTTCTTTTTCTTTTTATAGGAAGGGATATCCAACCAATACATGTATAAATGATGGGGACCAGCAGGGGTGTAGTGGAGGATATTCGGGGGTATATGGTGTATACCTTCTGGATTTTTTTAAGAAGCTCCGTATACCCTCTGTTTATCAAATAAAACTATAGCGTATACTCGAGACACGATGTTAATGTTTTTAGCATATACCCACTAGATCTACATGTACCCTCTGGTTTTTTTTTTATGACTACAACACTGGGGAGCAGAAATGTTTGGAAGGTAGAGAAAATTATCTTTAATCCAGTATTTTACTTCTAACATGTTGCTAAATAAAGCATAAACATGTGACAATGTACCATTGAAAGAATTGCATCAACAATTCAAAAAAGTTTTAACCAAATGTTATGTGTCCTTAATAATTGCTTTATTTCTGTAGTCTTAATTTAAGAGTGGCCATTGCATTGCTTTCCTACTTACTTGTTAAACCAGAAAAGCGACTTTCTAAGATTTAGTAAAATATCTTGGGCAAGAGGATAACACTCAAGAAACTTTCTTAAGTGGGATTTTTAAACTTTTGATTTTAATCTCACTAGCCTATCCTAAATTCCACACCCTGGCAAAAATATTTTTCTCTTAAGGTGTTACACTTAAATTTCCTAAAATCAACTTTTTGAAATTTGCAGTTTTAGAGGAGAAGAATGGCTATTGGTGCTAGAATAGATGATTGTATGTAAGTAAAATAAATAATAAGTGTTGTGTTGTAATTATAACTCAAAAATTTAAACACATTTTTCTCGAAAGTGCATCTTTCAAATCGGTTCATTGAAAACTGCTGAATTGTTTACCTCTAAATTTGTCAGCTCTTTTCTTATATAATTATGCAGAGACTCAATGAAGGATTTTTGTTGTTGTTGTTTGTTCATTGTTTTTAAATCTAAAAAAAATAAAATCTTTGTAAAGATTGCAATAGCGTTTACATTGGTGAAACAGGTAGATCAATGGGAATTTGCCTGAAAGAACATATTTGTGCATTCAAAAAAGGCAAATAAAATTTTAAAATTGTCCAGCATTCACTTGAAATGGATCATATCCTGCAATTTGCGAATGCTTCAATTTTGAAATCGGGATGTAACAATTATCTTGCTAGATTGTTCCTAGAAGGCTGGTTTACTCAGATACGATTGCCGATGCTGGATGAAGCCTGTTCCATTCCTGGTGAATATAGTCTGTTTTTGAAAAAAATAACTTAAACTTTAACTGTACTTGATTTGTCTTGTTGTTTATTTTACAATGGTTAATCTGTCCTTGTTAAAGATCTTGCGGCAGCTTGGTAAAATATATACTATATGTATTTGAAATGTTTTTAATATTTAATTTTTTTTTTTTTTTTTTTTTTTTTTTTTTTTTTTTTAATAAATTTTATGTTATTATATATTCAAGTCTGTCTTACTTTATTTAGTCATTTAAATTTTAAATTCAGACGTTAAATGTATGTATAACCTCCTGAGACCTGAGCAAAATAAAATATATTATAAAACATCCATTTTAATGGATGTCAGGTCTCAGGAAGATATGGGGGTGGGGCTGTTTTTTGAAGTTAAAAATTGAACTTTATTCTTCAAATAGCTTCCATTTTAGGAGGTGGGGGGGGGGGGTCAGTTTTTCATAAAATCCCCTGTTTAATCTCTACAAAATTATATAAGAAATAAGCTGACAAAGTGAATCAATTCAGTAGTTTTTGAGTTAGTGATTTAGAAAAGTTTTGTGTTATAATTGTAGCAAATGCTTATTTTTATTTTTACTTGCATAGAATCATCTATTTCAGCACCATAAAATAATCTCACTTCAGTTGATAAAGCCTCTAAAAATCCAATTCGCATAAGATCAAATTTTTTTATGACAAGGACCCAGATGATGATAAAAGAGAAATTTTTTTTTTTAAAAAAAGGCCTAAAAATTACATTAACAATTAAGCAACTTTCTCTTGAACTACTGTCATGCCATCCATACTAGAGATGAATTCAGGCTCTTTTTCGGAGTCCAAGCCTATCCAAGCCAGACATTTTGAAATCCGAGAATGAAAAATTTTGTGTCACCAGAGTCCAAGCTTCTTTATACACAGTAGGGAATTCTTAATAACTTTTTAAAATTGTTTCAAGATTAATTTTCCCATTTAAAAATCTCTTCTTACATTAAAAATAACTATTAATCCTAATTATTCTCTCATGATGACATTTTGTGATTTTCATGTACTTGTTCGATGTGTTAATTTAATGATATTATATACCATTGAATTAAAAAATTAATATTTAAGTATCGCACACAAAACTTTATAAAAGAGGGCACGTAAAAATGCATTTACATTTAATTATTATAGGGGGAAAAAACAGAGAAAACATTATATTAAATCAGTGACAGACAAAAGTTGAAAATACTTAGGTGCTAGGATAAATTCTTAGGAGCCAGGTTGAAGAATCATTTCTCTGACATTAACGCATTCACTGCAAAATGGAACACTGGCTATTCATAATCGTATTCACCTATTTTTGAGTGATCTATATACCATTTTGCAGTGAACAAGTTAACTATTCAATAAAAAAATCAAACTGAGCAAAATTTTTAATAAATACCACTTTTACATCGTAAAAATGAAATAGAAACAAACTATGAAATTCAACATTAAAACAGTAGACAAATTAATATCCTTACCTTTAATTCCCAACAAGAAATTATATACATAACTTAACAATGCATTTGAGATTTTGATTTGAAATACCATTTGTCATTTTTGTGAGATATATATCTGACAACTGCACATTTTGGTACATTCCGCATAATGAAACATCACTTAAATTCTTTTTTTTCATTTTCAGCAGGAGTATTTTTAAGGTTTTCTAATCTTTCAACATGCAGTTTAGTTTCGCTTAGCAAAAACTCTGAATTCTGAAAAATTAGGGAAAGTTGTTGCGCCGGTATGGTATATTTTCTTCCACCGCAAATAATCGCGCAATTAAAAATAAATATTTTCGCACATGAAGCTTTTTTGGTCAAAGGAAAAAAAAATAAAATTAATAAGTAGGTAAAAAAGTTAGTCGCCAAGAGGAAAATTTAGTCGCCTGGGCGACCTGGCGCCCGGGGTTTGTCGGACCCTGTATTAAATATAACCTACCCTAATTTCCGGCCTATAATCCACTGATTATCTGTTAAAAAACCTCAAAAATTTTAAGTGTGGATTATCTGCTGAAATTTTTTTTAAGCAGAAGTTCATGTCACATATCCAGTTTGTATTGGCAGTCATAAAATAAAAATGTAAACAGCTATCACACGACTGTCTGCTATCGACTGTTCACAGAGTTGATCGCAATTCGTTCAGATTATGATGTGTACATGCTAGTGGGAGTGGCTTCTGATTTTTTGTTATATTTTTTTAGCCTTTTGGCAACAAAATTCTATGAAGAATAAAATGTTTCTCAACTCATCTCCTCTCTTTCAAAAATTGCAATCTCAATCAGCCTAAGAGAAAACGTGTTATTTAACACTGTAGAATTTAAACCTGAACGTTAATAAAAAACAGAAGATATTGAAGATGATTTAAAAACAGCAATTATTATAGAATTATATGTATTCACAAGACATTCTATGTTTCAGATATAAGATTCAATGAAAAAAAAAAAGTATTTGTACTTTTTAACTTTTTTTTTTTTTCAATTATTTTATTGCAATTATCATTTAAATAGAGTAATAAGCTTTATTAGTAGTACTTTGGAATGTTGAAAATAATGAGTAATCCTTGTATAGTCCGATGTATAATCCGCAGATTATCTGCTGAAAATTTTTTTAAAGGGCTAAAAATTGTGGCTGCGGATTATACGCCTCCGCGGGTTACAGGCAGGAAATTACGGTACTAGAAAATTTCAATCTTTTTTAAATCATAAGCATTTTAAAAAGGATGATGAAACCAAACATGAAATGAAATCATAAAGTCTTAAATTCGAAGAAGTGAAGGAAAATTAAAATTTATATATATAAAAAATTAGATCAAAATGAAATATAAAGAAATAAGATGAGGATGGAAAAATGCTAACAAAGCTACACATGAATGAATATAAACTCACTTTTCTCACAAATAAAACTACATGTTGCTGCTCATGTACGATTCATTCATGTGATATATTATTGCTGTCTTACTTCTTTCAGATTTTACTGAGTGTCAGAGTCGTAAGGATAATTAGCATTGTATTTTTATGACAATTATACTGAAAAAAAAAAAAAAAAAAAAAAAAGATAAAAATGGAACAGAAATATGTTTAATTTTCCCCCTTTAAAGAAATTTTTTTAAATAATGATGATGATAACAACAAAAAAAAAAAAAAAAAAAAAAAAAAACCTAAACAAAGTAGCAAAACATTTCAAAATACATTGATAATATGTATATGTTTTATAGATTTTCTTGAATCTCATTTGGAAATAAATGATCTCCCAATAAAAATTGAGAAGACAGCTGCATTACAATCTACTGTCAAATATCCTACTGGTGAACTCTTATTCAATAGTATTTGTACAGATAGAAAAATAAGAATGAATAACAAAGACAGACTTAAAAAAAAAAAAAAAAAAAAAAAAAAAAAAAAAGTCATAAATTTGGATTATTGCAATATAGTGTGCAACAACTAGCAAGCTTTGTGGAGTTTAATATTTTTCTAGAGAACCTCCAAAGAAATCAGAACAGTTGTATATCCAAAATGGATACTTAATACATTCATAAAAAAAAAAAAAAAGCCTAAACCATGTTAAGAGTTGTCCACAATATTTTTTAAATGTTTATTTATTAAAGGTACATATATATTAAGGCAGACTTGAACACAATTAATACAATAACCCAACAGGAGTGAAAAATTTGCCGGCGCCAGGACTCAACCTGGGTCCACAGTGTAGTGTGCTGTTGCTTTACCACTAAGCTACTCAGCCCGGCAATTTCTTCGTAATAAATCATGTTGGGTTATGTCATCGGATGGCTATCAGTCAGCACTGGATGACGAAAAATACGATGAATATTTCATCATAAATATCATCTTTATATATATGTATCTTTAATAAATAAATTCAGACACTAATTTATGTGTGCTTTAATACTTTTAAATGCTCTGAAAAAACTGTAAAAATGAAAATAAATTGTAAGTCTTGAAAAAGTAGAAAAAAATCTGGCTGTGGTTATGATAATTATAACAGTAAAATATTATTCAACATTTCATATTAAAAAAAAGGGCACAGAATTCCAGATATACAAGATGTTACAAACTTTAACAGATAATAGAGTAACAACAAACAATTTCTGTATAGGAAACTACAGTCACAATTTATTTATGTAGTAAAAAAATATACTCAATCCAACACCTAAATTTTTTATCCATAACTTTATGATATCATGAGAAGTGGCAAAATTGGCTACCATATGCATCCAAACAACTCTGAACTGGGCTCTAACTATTCCAGATTTTAGATGACACTGCCTTCAGGTATCACCGAGTGAATGTCTGTCCACTTCTAGCACTCTTCATCACATCATCCTCTTTTCATTAAAATAACTCTATTGTTTGTTTTTGGATAGGAAAACCCTCTGCACTATTGCGCATGTGTCAGGTCTGCTTTGATTTTATCAAAATAGGGGTAAGCAAAGTTTGTTTAGCTGCATTTTTTAAGATGAGGAAATAATATTGATTTATGTAAAAATGTTTTTGTAGTTGATATTTATAAAAAACGGAAACGCTTAAAAAATTAAAAAAGTTATACAACATTTTTGCTTTTCGTGAAACAAAATTAATTTATATTTTTTAAACTGATCGTTTCTTTTAAAACAGGAAGCAATTTATTCAAAGACGGGATTATTTTCTCCTTGACACAAAAATCGTGCACAGTTTGTCCAATAACGCTGCTATCTGAAAATAATAACCAAAAGGCTAATTACTCCTGGTAATTATTAAACGGATGAGTTAACACGCAAATGGAAACATCTGCTGACTTTGTCTACCCAGAAACCTGCTAACTGAAGTTAATAAAAATAAAGCAACATAAAACTATCTGTAAAAGAATATTTAAAAAAAAACCAAGCCAAGTTCAAACAAATAACAATTTTATTAAAACATTTAAATAAAAAAAAAGTAGAAATTAAAATCATTAAAATATAAAGAACCTTTCAAACACATGACATAAGTTCTCTAGTTCACTACCAATTTAAAAGCAGTTTAAAATGACTCTATATCAACATGCTTGAAACATAAATCGGAGCACCAAAAAGTAAATATATTATTTCGAAGAAATCATATTTTACTTTGAACATAAAAAACTAATTAAACTTATACTTAATCTTAAACTTTATTCAAAACTGATTAAAAGAAAAATAAAGCTTAATTTCAAAAAAAGGGTATTTATCTTAGAAAAATATAAATTTATTTCAATTAACTATTAAGAAAAATATAAACTTAATCCAGTTCAGCTGAGATAACAATATTAATTATTGACATTTTGGAAAAGCAAAATAATTAAGAAAAAGATTATATTACTTAATTAAATTCAATCTCTCTTCTCCTATATAAAAGATTTCATGTAAAGGCAAGCACAACTTATTTCCAACATTAGCTTAACTGAAATCTTCAGACACCCTCAACTGCCACTCAAAAGTAAACTGAAGACCAGAAGCAGGACTTTAACTAAAAGTTAATGATAAATGGATCTCTGAACTGTAGCAAGCCTAAATGGAAACTCCCTAGCGAAATCTGTCTGATAGTGTTTCTAGGAATCACAAATATCACAATACTACAAGTCGTAACAGTGCCGAATACACCGTGCGGTAATCCACTGTTGGTTGTGTTTCAGACCAACTTCTATCACAACCTATCCGTAGCATCGAAACGGAAAAAACCCTGGTCTCTTGGAAACCATATTGTAATCCTACAGCTCGTTCCTCCACTCTAAAAGAAAAATTAGCAAGATTTCAAAAAGTGAAACCAGAATAATATCTGTAACTTAAAAACGTATTCTTAAAAGGAGAGAGAATATTAACTGTAAATAAAAGTCAAACTATTTCAATAAATAGAAGTAAAGAGAAAAAACATTATCTGAAAAACAAGCAGTAGGCAGCAGGCACACTTCTTCACTGAACAGACTGAACTTCACAACACCTACATCTCCAGGCACATCCTTATGGGAAATTAAAAAGCCAAATGCACGGTGACAGTTCATCTCCATCTTCTGTTTACACACTTGAAAGAAACCGCACCTCCGTCATACTCCATAGTCGCTTTAAACATGATTAAAATTACACGTGTGAATATAAAACATTTCTTCATAAAAGCGTAGATGACTAGAAATCAACACCGGGGAATATTATCCTTGAAACGCCACCCACTTCATCTTAAAAATAAATGCAGCGATAAAAACATTTAAAAACGTGAACCATCGTCTTCCCAAAGCACCAACACGTACAGACACAAGACATGATGAAGCTAAGCCATCGTTCAACTGAAGTCCAAGCTATAAATAATATTTCCCATCCACCGACAACGCCCCCCCCCCCCATGTGACTTCCGATCACCTGGTCAACGTCACATCTGATGTCTAGCGATCTCGGGAAAACGGACCTGTGATCGGCCCCAAGGTAGAGTATGTCACGACGGACAGGTCACGCCATCTGCCGATAGCCATCACAACTGCTCAGTCTGTGAGCTGACCTTTCAATACAATGTTGACACCAGCGAAAAACGAAAGAAGAACTTGAATACCGTGAAACATGTGGGAATGGAGGAAACGTAATGAACAAGCGAAAAGGAACTTATATAAAAGTAAAAAAATAAGGTAAGATAAGAATATTGTATTCATTGTAAAACTATATTTAAACACTGAAAATAAAGATAAGTAAAAATGTTTAAATATGGAACTTAAAGTATGTAACCAGAATTTATTTAGAAATAAATGCAAACTTAAATAAAAAAAATTAAATGAAGTTTAATATAGTTATAGATTGAATTGAAAAGGTAATTGAAATAACAAGAATAGAAGGGAAAAAGTATATTTTGCCTGTACCAATCGAATTCATCTATACCTGTTTTTTCAAAAACATTCTTTGTAACTCTCTTTTTAGGTGAACAAAAAAACAGGAGTATGGGGCTATGCATACATAACGTTATCAACATTTAGTTAATTTTGAACCCCCCTACGATATCATACGTTATCATTTGTCGACCCCCCCCCCCCCCATGATATTATTATCAATTTCTAAAAATTCTTTTTATTTTTACAATATTTTTTATTCTTTTTATACGTTTGCAGTGATAGACACATATCGTATGATTATACATTTATTAGTCGAATAGTTTACGGGTTCAAAAAGTCAATAATATATCAATACATTGAAACAAATCTGTTTCAAATAACATCTAAAAGAGTTAGTTACTATTTAAAAGTATTTAATAATAGCTTCTTGTTACATAATGCAACATACTACAATAATTCTTCTTCCACTTGACACCTATCCGGGGAGGTAAAAGCAGAACATAACCCTTTAAGACCCGGTATATTTGTAAACAAAACTAGTCATGCCTATAGCAAGTAAAACATGGACTGCAACCGCTACCTGTTGATAAAAAATTATACTTTACTCTATCTGCAAACCAGAATGATCGTTCAATTCGCGTTTTTATTATAAATAACTGAGAAGCAAACAATTAAATGAATGTCTAACCCGCATGATCGTGCGGGTTGGGTCTTAAAGAGATAATCAACAAATCAGTTGGATAACATTATTTCTCTTTCTTTACTGGTAAACGCAAGTATCATTTCCAACATATTATGCTCCTGGTTTCTCTAAGAGCGAATTATATGCGCCCATGGCAGAAGAACAGGGATGCCAAACGTTGGGGTATTACAAATTTTGGAATAAAATGATTTTATAAACATTTAATGGCTTTAATAATAGCTTTGTATTTTCATAAAAACATATAAAAATAATAATAAATAACAGGTGACAGACTACTAGGATGTAAAAATGAAGTTACTCAAAAAAGGAAAGTTTGATTAGATCAAAAATGATAACAATATCAAAAAGCAAAACCCCCCTCCCCCTACAGATATCTTACAATGTCAAATGCCAGACTCCCCCTCCCCCCTAAAATGATAATGTTATATATGCATAGCCCTTATGCTCTTCCCTGCTTATCGGCGAATCTTTTTAATAGTACTACTAGAAACCCCGGCAATTTGACCAGCTGGTTTTGTGGAATAAGCTATCTGAATAATTAATTCTAATTTTTATGCTTCTTGATCACAAAATTGAATGACATTATATATAATTTTTTCACTACCACTCCTGAAAGAGTTATTTCTACTTGAACTAGCCATTTGAACACTAAATATAGAAATTTTAATTTGAATTAAAACGAGATATTAATAGAATTTTAAACTTTGATTGGAAGTAAAAAATAACAAACAAATAAGCACTAATCTTAGTGACAACGCAGACGAGAATGTGGAAGTAGAACTTCAGAAAATGCCCATCTCAGCGTACCACTCCTTTGGATAGTAAAATCGTCCCAGGGTGCCAGGCACGGCTTTCGAAAATGAACAGTATTGTTGTTAAAGTTATGAACAAAACAAATCCAGACTTGGATTGGGGTGAGTGCATTTTTGATTGAATAAATTGATTGCCACCAATTCCAATCAAAAATTGTTTATGATAGCGTGATTTACAACTTAAGTACCAAAACACTTAATATAATAAAAATTTCTTAAAATACTGTATATTTTGATTCAGTAAATCGATTGTGACTCTTGTTTTCTACACGAAAATTGTTCATGGTAGTATTTCCTACCACTTATTAAAATGTGCACGAGTTCCTTAACTCAGATATACCCTGTATAATATAGATATTTCACAATAACTTATGACTACTCAAGGATTAATTATAACAGGATTAATAGAGAATAATCAGATCAATAAATTAATTAAATATTTATGAATAATATTCAGATGCCTATGTATGTGCACTTCAACTGTGAAAAACTGCTGAGAAAGTACAGACTATGGAAGTTTGCTAGAAAGGTACCATGATTATGGCAGACCCCATTAGAAAAATTAAAAAATGAAAACTGTCAAGTAAAAGACATGAAAGAGTGGGTAAAATGGGAAGAGAAACAAGGCGTTTAATACATCAAAAGCCAAAGCGGCTTCAAACCCACTTTTTGCTACATCGATTCTGAGATAATCACTAAATATACGATTAATAGAGAATAATTAGAGAGTTATAATAATTCAATAACAACTCAGTCTTAGTTTACCTGCAGGACCGTTGTGGAAATCGGCTGAAGCATTCAGTGCGTAAGTGGCAATCTTTGCACTCGAAGAAGCGTTTGATGGCTTTATGGCACTTTAAGGGATGATTTTCACTCTTACACCGGTCTGCTGCATGATGAGCTGTGTAACGACACTAGAAGAAAAAACATTCATTTCACTCATCTCTACAGTATTATTTTAAAAAGGAAAAAATGATAATTTATACTATTTTTATTCATTTAATATCTCAAGACAATAAGGGGTCATTGATTAATTAAATAAGAGGAGAGAGCTTCACAATGACAACTTCAGCACTGGCCGAGGAAGCTCTTGTTTCTTATTTGTTACAAAAGTGGCCCAGAACGGAATTCATGAGGACATGTCACATGATCTCTGCCGACCCAATAGGCCAAGAAAGCCATTCTAATGGAGGCAGAAACAAACAAGAGCTCTCTGAGTAGATTGGGTCAGCCATAAAAATTGTAATCCATAATCATGAATTTCATTCTAAGGTGACAGAAAGGAACAAGACCTTTATTGGCCTATACAGTAATCCCTTAACATTCGCAAGAGTTAGGTTCTCGGAAAACTCTGCGAATGTTGAGACTATCTTCCTGTACATAAAAGGGGGTTAGCTTTTATAATTTTTTTTTAATGGAAAAAAGCAATTGAAATTCAAGACGTATATTTATTAAGCATTATACATTAAAAGTACATGCTTTAAATAAATTTGAATAATTATAAATATACTGTACAAAATTTATTTACTAGTTGATGACGGAAAAAATTTAGTGATGTGCAATTGTTTGACAAAACAGATCTTTTGTTTATGAATTTCCATGTAAGGAAAAGTTGCGGCCTCGAGTTATATTTTAAATTTAAGATTCCTCACCAGTGAAGAATCGCATTTTATTCCTTTTACAACAAGTTGTTGTTGATAATTTAAAATTTCCCCGACAAGTTTTGCAGAAAATATTTCACCTGCAATAAAAATTTGGAATTTTAGAAAATTTTAAAAATCTGCATAAAAAATAAAGAAAATTACTGATCTATATTTTCCCACAACACAAGGGCTGAAGTAATCGCAACTTAAGTCATACAATAATACAGTAGGCTATACGGTAGATAGGTGTCCAGTGGCATGTAGTTCATATACTAATTGGTAAAACAAAGTGAGTTTACTTTGTAAAAAAATATTCTTTATAAAACAAAATTCGCAAATAACCAAGTTCAGTATTCACGAATGTTGAACTGTTCCACATTTTCTACTTCAAGAATAATTAAAACTCACGAATGTTAAGGGATTACTGTACTGATGCCAGCGATGGCTCTACATAGCATGGCAAAAGGTTAACACATTGTAATGTCACATCTAAAACATGAAAAAGGTAAGCGTTATTTGCAAGCAGCATTATAAAAAATATGTGTATCTTTATTCAGATAATAGCAGGTATATCATTCCATTTTTCTTTGAATTTCAACAACCTGAAGTAAAAGCATGCAATTGCAAAATCTTGATGGTTTTATACTATTTCTATCAATAGATTATATGCAATTTTTCTTGCATAAATTTAGATCAATTGCAAAAAATGTCACATCACAAAAGGGAGTGGGAGAGGATATCATCACTTGAGTGTGATAAACCGTAACAGAGGGAGAGGAGGATTAAAAAGTTCCATAAAATGTGCACAATGTAACTAATGGAATGTACAACCTCATAATCAAACTTTTCAAAGATTAAAAATCTGTAGATTGACAGTTTTTGAGAAGAATACATTTTTGTAAGAATACAATCCCCCACCCCCCACCCCTCTCCACACACAGAGAGAGACAAGCTATTATATTAAAAAATATAAAACCATCTTTGAATAAGCTCAACAAATTTATCAATAAACATTTTAAAAGATTTATCTGAAAGGAGCAGATTTCTAAAGCAAAACGGAGAATTCTTCTTTGCAATAGGTTTCTTTGGTAATATTTTCAGTTGGGAGGAAAAGACAGTGATTGACAGAAGGAAAACCCTAAGAATCTGAAAAGCACAGCAGTGTTTTTTTGTTTGTTTGTTTGTTTTTTTTAAATCATTAGATTATGAGAAGATCATTGGGTAATCAGGGGATCATAGATCAGAAGATCATTGGGAAAATCAGGGAATAAGATAAATTTGAGATTATATTATGCAATGAGCATTAGTTCTGTTCAAAACATACTCTATGTTACATTGTGCAATTTTTTAAAACTACCCTTCTAGTTTTAGACTTTGTTAAATAAATTGCATGTTATATACAAATCACGATAAAAAGATGCAATCCCACATGCAAATGTGCTTAAAACATTTTAAAACTATGATTCAAACAACATTGTTATGGGGTTAATTATTAAAGAGTTAATTATTAAAATTATTAACCCTTCTAGTTTTAGACTTTGTTAAATAAAGTATATGTTATATACAAATTACAATAAAAAGATGCAATCCCACATGCAAGTGTGTTAAAACATTTTAAAACTGAAGTAACTGCCGAGTGTGATTAAAGTAATAAAAGCATAATTACGCGGGATGCAACTAGATTAATATTTATTACATGCGGATCCAAGATCCGGCCATCTTACATCGCGGCTCGCAAGCAACTGACTCCAAAATGCCGATCTCGGCCAGGTATGTTTTACATGCACTGATCTAGTATCAGACAGAACAGATTATAACATTCCCTTCCTTTTTAAAGAAAGATACACAGAAAAAACATAAAAGTTCTGTAGATATGCAACAGTTCAAATAAATAATAAATTCAGTCCTTGACATAGTTCAAAATAATGAATAAACAGTTCTAGAGCACTAGAGTCTAATATTGCAGACGTGAAGGTTTTGTCTTTGGACGAGCTGAGCGTCTTAGTTGGGGAATGCCTGCATTCTGTCTCACTATTTGCGGCGAGAACGCCGGGGGGTCTGCCTGCGAACTGTTGCCTATGTCTAGGACACTTACCTGGGGAGACAGTACTGGAGGTACCGGGGTGGTTGTACCCCGATCAGCTGGGGAATCTGTATTAACATCAGCAGGTGGTAAATCCACCTCACCTCCAGGTTGTGAAGTAGAAGAATCAGACACATTTGGGGCTGGAGGAGAAGGTGCTGATACACCCAGAACTGGAGGACTTTCACACACATTATGTCTGTAGCGGACTTGGTCAATATGGCGTGACCAAATACCCCACGTAGTCTTGACTTTGCACATTGAATTGCCCAATGGGCGTATGACAGTTCCTGCGACCCATGACGGACCGCGGCTAAATGAGCGCACCCAGACTGGAGTGCCTTCCAGACCTGCCAACCTTTGAAAATGAGAAATCGTAGCACACAAATTAATCTGGAGGTTGGTTGGTTGTTTTTTCGTGTTTCGCAGCCATCTTTTGACATTCGTAAAAGGAATAAGGTTTCAGTCTTTCAACAACTCAATATATTTTTTTCCTCTGAAAATTTTTATACGATTTTTAGAGTTTCTTCTCGTTTCAAAGCGTTGTTTTTTTTTTTTTTTTTTTTTAAGATTTTTAAAAGGAGTCTGGTTCCAATTTTTTAGCCCAGTGCAGTAAATTTTGACGAAATTTGCGATTTTTTTCCCGCAATCATTTCAGGATATTCACTTTTTTTTTTTCAAAAATCCTAATTCACATTTTTCTATCACGATTCTTACTAGAAATCCGCCCTATTTACCACGAACTTTTGATGAAATTAGCATTTTTTACCGCAATCCTTTAACGAATTTTGCGTTTTTTACTACGATCCTTTGACGAAATAAATGTTTTCGTTCCACGATCTTTCGGTGAAATTTATGTTTTGTTTCTGCGATATTTTGACAAAATTCACGTTTTTACCACGAACCTTTGACGAAATTTATTTTCTTCTGCAACCAATTGATGAAATTAATATTTTTACATGGTAATTTGTCGAAATTAGCGATAGTTAATCGCAACCGATTGGCAAAAGTTTCAATATCTTTTCGCGACCAATTAACAAAATTTGCAATATTTTCCTCTCGATAGTTTATCGAAATTTGTGATATTTCGCGCACTTTGACGAAATTCGCAATTTCTTTCTGAACTTTTAACGAAATTAGCGATTTTATTCGGCGACCAATTGAAGATAATCACTATTTGTTTCTGAGACCTTTGACGAAATACCCGATATTTTTACGCGATCGATTCATGAATTAATTTGGGGAAATTCCATAAAAGAAAAAAAAATTCGCGGGCTTCCAAGAAATTTCAAAATATACTCGCAAAAGGATCCTAGGTCTGTGGAAGAATTTACTGGGGGGAATACTGCACAGCATTTTTCTTTATGCAGGACTCTCCTTTTCCGTGTGCAAATCGTGCGATTTTGCACACTATTTCAAACCTTGCCCCTCAAAGAACCACCTCCCCTCTCCAGAAATTCTTAAAATGACACCCCTGTTTCTAAGGAAGAGAATTCCTGTATAAATATTTACAGAAACACGATTCACTCGTGGTTAATATACATAAAGACGGTTTTTATGTTCAGAAGTTTGTTTTGCAGCCCAGATTTTTTTTTTTCCATGAGTATTTTTTAATGTCCAAATTTTCAGACTAATGACCAATTTTTTTAAAACTTTCGGAAATGAATACTTTGAAATTTTGGAACAGAATCACTCCTGAAAAATATGCTGCGCGGGATAAAAATTGCAACTAGAAATAAAAAATGCGTTTGTGTATATTTTGCAAAAAATCGTAGTTTAAGACCGATTTTCGTAGCATCGTAGTTTATAGATCCAAATCGTAGTAACTACGAATTTTTCGTAGCAGTTGGCAGGTATGGCCTTCTGAGAATTTAATCAGAGTTTCTTCTTTCTCAGGAATTTGAGTCCCAGCATTGCGGATAAGATCCAAATGCATGCGAAGGGGACGCCCAAACATTGCAATAGCTGGTGATATACCTGTTGATGCTGACGGGGTGTTTCTGAAGTTTAGAAGAAGAAGTTTAGAAGAAGTTTTAGCCAGTCTCTCTGTGAAAGTTCCTTCCTTATTTTTCTTCAAAGCAGATTTTACAGTGCGTACTGCTTGTTCTGCTAAACCGTTTGAATTCGGGCGGTACGGTGCTGTTTTTATAGGCACAATGCCATTTTTCTCTAAGAAATGAGTGAATTCATCACTGCGGAACCCAGGTCCGTTATCACTCACCACACTCTGTGGTAACCCGAAGCGGGCAAAAAGATTTCACAGAGTTGTGATGGTTGACACTGCAGTTGTGTTAGGAACCGGGATCACTTCCAGCCACTTTGTTTTAGCATCAATCACAATTAATAGCCAATGACCTTCCACAGGACCTGCGTGGTCGATGTGTATTCTTTCCCACGGTTTGTCAGGTATGAGCCAAGAGATTTGAGTAGAAGGGGGAGCCGTGGCATTTTCTTGGCAATCAAGACAGTTTCGTACTTTTGTCTCGAAGTCTCGATCAATACCAGGCCACCAGACATGGGAGCGAGCCAGAGATTTAATTGTGGAAATACCTTGGTGGGCACTGTGAAGTTCATTCAAAACGAATTCACGAAATCTTCCTGGGACAAAAACACGGGAACCTCTGAGAATGATATTTCCTTCTACTGATAATTCATTCCTGATATGCCAAAAGGCTTGCAAATTTTCTGCTACTTTTCTTGGCCACCCATCTTGAATATATGTTCTCAGACGACTCAGAGCAGGACATTTATCTATCTCTCTTTGGATTAGATGTGCCGTCAGTGGGCTATCATTTAATTGACGAATCAGTAAAACAGATTCGACTGGAACTGGAGGATCTGCCAATTCAGATTTCAATGGAAGTCTACTGCAGGCATCAGCATTTCCGTGCAACTTCCCTTTCTGATACTGAATATTGTAAGCATATGCTGATAAAGTCAAAGCCCATCGCTGGATGCGAGCTGCGGCAACTGATGGCACTGGTTTGTCTTCTGATAACAAGTTTACTAATGGGCGATGGTCAGTGACTAGAGTAAATTTTCGTCCTAGCAGATAGTTTCTGAAACGAGTCACACCGAAAACTAAGGCTAAAGTCTCTTTCTCGATGTGACTGTAATTTTTCTCTGTTTTTGTCAGGGAGCGAGAAGCGAAAGCAATTGGTCTATCCCCATCAGAGGTTGCATGTGACAGAACAGCACCGAGACCATAGGGACTTGCATCACAAGCGAGAATTACCTCCTTGTCTTGGTCAAAGTGTACCAGCAACAAAGAGTTCTGGAGTACATCTTTAGCTTCTTTAAAAGCTTCCTTTTGCTGTATATCCCATTTCCATGGCTGCTTGCTTTCTAATAACTGGTACAAGGGAGATAACAAAGTTGACATATTTGGGAGAAATTTTGCATAATAGGTTATCAAACCAATAGATGAACGTAATTCATCTACGTTTGTTGGTTCAGGAGCATCTGCAACTGCTTTAACCTTCGATTCAACTGGGTGTAAACCATTTTTGTCTATGCGATGACCTAGATACTCCACTGATGATTTCAGAAACTTGCATTTCTCGGAATGCAATTTTACACCTGCTGCTTGTAAGCGACTGAGAACTTCTTGTAATTTCTGCAAGTGTTCTTCTTTATTTTTACCAGTCACCAACAAATCGTCTAAATATTTTGAAGCTCCTACTATACCTTGCAAGATTTTCTCAATTTCCCTCTGAAAAATGGCAGGGGCAGAGGCAATGCCAAAAGCCAGTCGAGTGTAACGAAACAGGCCTCTGTGTGTGTTTATCACCACCAGGTGTTTTGACTCTTCATCTAATTCCAGTTGACAGTATACATCTCGCAGATCCAACTTAGTAAATGCTGTACCCCCAGACATCTCAGCAAACAGGTCTTCAATTTTTGGGAGGGGATATTGCTCTAACTCTGTCGCTTTATTCACAGTCAACTTGAAATCACCGCAAATTCTGACTCTGTCATCTTGCTTAAGCACTGGAACAATTGGCGCCGCCCAGTCGGAAGTCTTTACTGGCTCAAGAATACCATCTGTAATGAGGCAATCTAGTTCCTTGTCCACTTTTTCTTTATAAGCATATGGCACAGGACGGGCTTTAAAAAACTTTGGGACTACATCTTTCTTACAGGTAAGATGCACTTTAACGTCTGTAACTAACCCCAATTCTGGTGAAAAAACTTCTTTGAATTTTTCTAAAAGCCCATCTAAAGTCAATTGACTGGTATTCACATTGTGCAAGGTGTGGCTCATATTTGAGTCAAATGCATTCATTAGGCTTAACGGAATAATCCAGTCATGGCCAGCTAAATTCGTGTTTCCTTGTGAAACCACCAGTAACGGTAAACGTTCTCTTCTTGATTGGAATACTACTTCCACATTTGTCATTCCTACAATACTAATAGAATGATTAGTATAGGATTGTAATTTAATTTATGTGTGCTCCAAAGGAGAGCAAAACCTTCTAATTTTTTCGGAGTTTATTGGCATCAGGGAAAATTGCGCACCAGAATCTATTTAAAAAACTACAGGCTGTCCCTGCACTTTGCATGTAATTTTAATTGGGGGATATGGTTCTTTATCATTATTTAAATGAAACATGGAATACTCTTTATTTTCTAAACTTTTCTGAGGTTCCTCTACTAAGTTTACTTTAGGCTTATAATAATTACTCTTATTTTTGGATAAACATACCTTTGCAAGGTGCCCCAACTTCCGACAGCTATGACAAGTGGTATTCCTGTGTTTGCATTCTGAAGACTGGTGTTTTGGATCACCGCAACGAAAACAATGTTTTCCTGCACGCGGGTAACTTGCACCCGATGTTGACTTGGCGCCGGACTCGTTTTTTCGCAGCCGTTGTGACGTAATCTGCATTTTTTTAATTTCCGGAACAGCAGTAATCTTTAAATCCACAGCATCTCTTGCTGCAGCTTCCATATCAACGGCGATTTCGGACGCACGTGTAAGGGTTAATTTTGCTTCTGACAATAATTTTCTTTGTATACCCTCGTCCTGTATCCCACAAACAATCCTATCGCGCAGCATCATATCCAGAGACTCTCCAAAATTGCACTACTTTGCCAATTTACGGAGCTCCGCGATATAATCGGCCACCGATTCATCGGCGTGTCGTACGCGGCTGTTAAATTTAAATCGCTTGACGATTTCAGAGGGTACAGGATCGTAATGTGCGTTCAGCACTCTAATTAATTCTGTTAACGTTTTAGAAGTGGGTGCTGCCGGTGAAAGTAGATTCCGTAGTAGACCGTAAGTTGTCGGTCCCACCACTGTTAAGAACACTGCCCGTTTTCTATTGTCATCTTCTATAGCGTTCGCAATGAAGAACTGTTCTAACCGCTCTGCACATTCACTCCAAGATTCAAGAGAGGGGTTAAATTCGCTAATGCAGCCGAAGGAAGCCATGCCGGGACGATATAATGTCAGCTACGAAGTCGCCGGTTGCCGATTAGGCCTAGCACGCTGCCATGTGCCAGTGCCGCTATTTTCTTGAAAATATGCGAAAAAAAAATCGCTAATTTCTTAAGAAATACATCGATAAATCTTCATCTCGTCGCCACTGAAGTAACTGCCGAGTGTGATTAAAGTAATAAAAGCATAATTATGCGGGATGCAACTAGATTAATATTTATTACATGCGGATCCAAGATCCGACCATCTTACATCGCGGCTCGCAAGCAACTGACTCCAAAATGCCGATCTCGGCCAGGTACATTTTACATGCGCTGATGGTGCCATCTAGTATCAGACAGAACAGATTATAACAAAAACTATGATTCAAATACAAGGAACAATGTTTTCCATTTTACCAGAAAAACATAGCCTATAAAATGGAACCGTTTTTTAAAATTTTATGATTATACATACAATGGTGTATATTGGTTCCGGATATCAGGGTTCATAAAAGTGCTTAGTTTTGAGCAGCACTATTTCAAATAATAATCTTCGTAAAATTATTCAATTAAATAAGATGAAAAGTACTATTTGAAAATAGTGGCTCTGAAAAATAATAATCTCTACACACCCTGAACTAAAGGCTGACCAAAATCATTCTCAATCACCCTCTTTTAAAGAACAGTCCTGAATAAAACTGTATTAAACACTTCTTAGATGTGCATGAGATAATAAAATGTTTGCCTGGCCCCACTTAAAAAAGTTCTCAAATTGCATCCCTGATTAAGAAGCATAATTTATATTTTTATACTTCAATTAAAAAAATAATGATTAAGTAATTACAGAAATAATAAAAACAGAAAATAAGTAACTTCATTATGTAACAGTACAAATAACAAATCAAACTAATATCATGTCAACTTTTCTTGCACTTCGTAAAATAACTTCAATCATATAAATCTAAACTTACACACATGTACGTAATGTAAATCAAAATATATTTATATGAAAATAATTACTCCTATTAATTCCTATATACATATAAGGTATATATAATCATAAGAATGACCAGTCATACCTGTAACCCACATTCACTTATCAAAATATTAAATACTAGTATTATTGGCATTGATTGCTTTGAATAATAGTAATAATAATAATAAAAACTTTTTTTTTCATTTCTAATCAATTTCCTTATTTGCTGTACACAAGTATAAAAGTAGAAAACATTTTTTTCAATTTCTACTGAAATAACCTTTGCTATGCTTGTTTTTCTTCATTTTAAAAGAAATTCTTTTATTTTCCCTTATATATATACATTTTTTTTTTAGAATGGCTTTTGAGCAAATGTTATCATTCTTTCATTCTTTTTTAGCTCCAATTTGCTGTTACACATTTATTTTTAAAAGTAGAATGAGAAAATATGATAATCAGACTTTTACCTTCAGAAATTTATTATGATCATTTTTTTTTTGTTGTTGTTCTATTTAATAAAAGAATGAATAATTTGAGCATATTCAAAGAGAATTATTATATCAATGTGAATTACATTAGAGTTAGGAATGCATCAAATAGTGATTTTGGCCAAATACTGAATATTCGGCTAGCTGAATAGTGACTAACAAGCCAAATATCGAATATTCAGCTGAATACTGAATATTCAGCGTGCCGAGTACTTTTAAATTTCAGCATTTGAAAGTATTAAAAAGTTAAATTTTAAAACAATTTTACATAATATTTAACACACATATTTTTATAAAAAAGATAAAAAAAAAAAAAAAAAAATCTATGCTTTTAATTGTTATTTAAGTAGAGGATAGTTTTAAAGCTTCTTTAATTGATAAAATTTTAAATTTCATGGATTCCTCTCTGAATTAAAACAAATGAAGGAAATTTTCTTCATATATTCTAAACAAATATTTTAAAATCAAAGTGAAATTTTGAAGGAAATCGAAGACAAATTTTATAGTCATATACTGTTTATTTGTTAGAAAGGGATTAAAATCGTCAGTATTGGTTAACTTTATAAAAAAAAAAAAAATACTTTTTAAGTATTTGGTCTGGTCGAATATTTCGATATTTAGCCAAACTGAATATTTGGCATACTGAATACTTTGATATTCGGCCTAACCGAATATTTGATAGTATGGCCGAATAGGCCAAATAGTGAATAGATACCGAATATTTGGTGCATCCCTAATTAGAGTTCATTAAATATAAATTTTAATTGTCTTTTATGCCTGATAAAAACCTGTTTACAAGCTTAATGAATAATTTTTTAAAGCTCCTTTCATTTAATAGAAACATTATCTTTAGAAACATAGAAAATTATGTTGATCTTAGATTTTAATATTTTTCTACATAAATTTTAAAAATTAAAAGAATTTAAAATTTTATTTAATGAATTTTTAAAATCAAAATAATGATTTAAATCAATTGATTAAAACTGTTGGCAGTTGACAGAGAGCATTTACAGCTGCTTGGTTTTGCACAGTCATGGTTTGTATTCTATCCTAGTTGAGAATGTGAACCACATGAATTGGAAAAGGTTGAATACACAGTAGAGAGCCAGAAATCCGCACTGTTTGGGACAAGACGTTGTGCGGATTTCAGGATTTTGCAGATTTCAGGTCATAAAAAGAACAATAATTAATAAAGGTTTAAAAAATCAAACAACATTAATAGCTAGCAATACACTTTTATATTAGATTATTATAAATGAAAATTTTAATAAACAGAAAAAAAAAGAATATCTGAAAACAATATAAACAAAACAACTTATTTTTTAAACTTTGAAAACATTTGTTCAATTGTGGCCTGTTTCAAAACTTTAGTTTGTTCTAGTTTAAGTTTTTTTTAGTCATTAGTTCCTGCTCAGTTACACAATTTTGTTGCTTTGAGAATTCAAGGCAACCCCAATGGCTCTCCCAAATTTAAACCTTCATCAAACTGAATTTTCTCAGAATTATCCAAGTCATAATCCATCATCATCAGAATTGCTTTTGGCTGGATTCAAAACGATACTTCACTATAAAAAAATATTGAAAAACAACTTAAATGATGAATAAAAAGTATTGCCCGTGATTAGATACAGATAAACAGATAGCAGAGTCAACGTCACTGAAATTCCCAAATATATTTCTCAAACCAATCAACATGCATGTAGTACGTACTCAGTCTTTTTCTCTTCACTGCAGTCCCAATTTTCGCTGCATTCTTTGTAAACAAAGATGAAAACGTCCTGAATTAATCTTTCGCTTTGGAATGACATCATCATTTTCTCACAACTTCATTCTTTTAGCGCCACAGAGGAAAGATGTTTACATCTGAAAACCTGTGTGGATTTCAGACTCTGGCGGATTTTAGGTCAGCAGATTTGTGGCTCTCTACTGTATATATATTTTTTAATTGCATTTCAAAATTCAATTTGAAAAGAAAAAGAATCAACTGTTGTGTTGTTTTCCCCTCCTCTTACCTGCTTGCAAGAGACAACGTCACAGACCATCTCTTTCTGGGCACACATCTTTTCCTCCATTTGCTCCTTCTGCTCCATGCGGGCAAAGTAGGCTGCTTCCTTTTCCATTTCAGCCTGAAACACATTGTTTATAAAAGTACTTTTTACATAATCATCTTTAGGTACACTTATAATCCAACTTTATATAATTAATTTCTAAATAATTTTTAAAAAATCTCTACAATTTCTCAAAATATTTTTAATTATAATCAAAACTAGATTAACAAGACTCATACTTAAAAAAAAAAAAAAAAATCCTAAGTTTTTTCTAAATTATTTTTCAGTATCAACAATTAACAACAAAGTATGGCAGTGATTGCTGTTTTCTGTAACACAGTTTTTAAAAATATATTAGAAGTGCCTTTATATTTTATTTGTATCACTATCTCCAAACATGTGAAGAATTTTTTTTCTCTAAATCTATTCCGAAAATTACTGTTTGAAAATTGTAGTACTAATAAAATATTTTTTAAAAAGCAGCCAGTGATAAAGTAGCCAGCCCTGATTTATTGAAAAATATTGTCATTACAATTTGGGAGGGGGGGGGGGGGGACACCATAGCAACCTCGTACAGTCCACTGCAATGTGAAAAGAGTGATTGCCCTCAAGTCAGGATAACATTCGTAATTGAGTTACTATTCATTTCACATTTCAGTGAGCTATACAGCATTGCTATGGCAAATATCTCCTACTGGTGTGATAGCTGACAGGTAGGTTTATTATCTGTATCATCTAATCTATCATGTATACCAAAATCATCAATATATTGTGCATTTAAACCAGTTAGATTATTCAATAATTAAAAAATCTAATTTCTAATAAAGCTTTAGATTTTTATAAAATGTAGCAAAATGATTTTAGCAAAAGTTAAAGAAGGGGTGGTCAAAAAAAGATATCCTTTTAATTTTCACATTATAGTACACAATTCTGAGACTTAAGGGAAAATGATTCATTTTCATGCAGTCATAAGTAAAATGCTTCAAAGTCCTGTTTTCTTTTAAAAATGACTCAGCTTCTATTTAAGCCGGTTTAATCGCTTGATTTATCCATGAAAATTAGAACAATTTAAGTTTGTAATGTGGGATTTTAAACTTATTCCATGCTGAAAAGAAAAGTGACTTTAAACAATCATTGTGATATGTTTCAATTTTATGGATGAAATTGCTGACATACTTCTCATTGTCATATTCATCGATGGAAGCATTGTGTCTTTCTATATTTTGATTTGATGTTTTTTTTTCTTTTCTTTCTTTTCTTTTTTTTTCTTTTCATTCTCTCTGTGCAGAGAACAGCTTTACTGCTAAATAAATTATTTCATCTATCAAATGTCTGATTAACACTATCACTACAAATAATGTTAAATTTTAAGATTTTTTTTTTTTTTTTGTTATCTTTAAATTAAAGGGGGAAAAAACCCGCAAATCATTTTCAATACTTCAATTATTAGTTTGCTTTTAAAACAAAGAGGTTGCAGTAAAATTAGTCTAAAAAAAGTAAATATTAATTTAAAAAATCATAGATATAGTGAGAGTATCTATATTTATTTTCAATTACCTAAATTATTTATTGTTTAATGGGAAACACTGATTTTACATAATATACACCATATGGCCAAAGGTGACCGGTCACTTGTGATTTTAGATGTTTTGTTAAATATCTAGAAAAATACATGAAGAATTAACCTGAAACTGCAGATGTGTAAACAGTATAGTATAGGTCATATATTTCCACGAAGATTTTTTCCTGAAACCCCATAGGGGGCCGTCAATAAATTGAAAAAGAACGAATATATTTTGGATAACCCTGTAAAAACTAATGTAGCAAAAGCGTTCAAACACGGGATTATTAATAAGTGGCTTATTGTAATATTTTGTGATCATTTTTATGAGGATAGCATGTATACTCGTAGAAAAATTAAGGTTTTTATAAAAACAGCTCCGAATTTCGCAAATTTTTTTGCTTATAATTTTCAGAGTTCTTAGTATATAAATAAAGTTCTTTTCAGAAAATAGGACAAACAATACTGTACACAATACATTGCAATCAGAATTAAAAAATAATAAAAATTGGATGAAAAATGAGCAGGTTTAGTAAAAAATGTTTCACTGCGCATGCACGTATGTAATCAAAATATAATGTGCATAATGTATTAGCTAAGTATATAAAGCAACTTCTGTGAAAGTCTCAAAATCATAGCTTGAAAATTCTGAAAATAATCGTTGATAGAATAAGCTCAAAATCCGTTGTTCCTAAAAACAAGAAAAAAGATCAGGGGTTGTATCCAAATATAATAGTATGTGCAATATTGTGTACGCTGTCTTGGCACTAATCAACAGATATTTGATACAACCCCTGAACTTTTTGCTTGTTTTTGGGAACAACGGATTTTGAACTTATTCTACCGACGATTATTTTCAGAATTGTCAAGCTATGATTTTGAGACTTTCACAAAAGTTGCTTTATATACTTAGCTAATACATTCTGCACATTATATTTTGATTGCATTTGCACATGCACAGTAAAACATTTTTTAATAAACCAGCTCATTTTTCATCCAATTTTTATTATTTTTTAGTTCTGATTGCAGAGTATTGTGTACAATGTTGTTTGTCATATTTTCTGAAAAGAACTTTTTTTTATATTAAGAACTCTGCAAATTATAAGCAAAAAACTTGGTGAAATTTGGGACTGCTTTTATAAAAACCTTCATTTATCAACAAGTATACATGCTATCTTCATAAAAATGAACACAGTATATTACAATAAGCCACTTATTAATAATCTCGAGTTTGAGCACCTTTATTTCATTAGTTTTTACAGGGTTTTCCAAAAGATATTCGTTCTTTTTCAATTTGTTGGCAGTCCCCTAAGGGATTTCGGGAAACAATCTTCACCGAAATATATGACATATACTATATTATTTACACACCTGCAGTTTCAGGTTAATTCCTCATGTATTTTTCTAGATATTTAACAAAACGTCTAAAATCGGAAGTGACTGGCCACCTTTGGCCATATAGTGTATGATTATAATTGATTATGATATAATTTCTGCCTAGTGCTGCTAAAACAACATAACTGGGACTTCACTTCAGTGGCGGCTTGTGACTGGATTTTTATGTGCTACATGCATAGCATCAACTTTTACACTTTTTAACCACTATTTTTTTAATAAAAGTCTTCACCTTATTTAATTGCAAAATTTCTACATTTAAAAAAGAGGAAGATTTATATTTTTTTAAAAAGTGGTAACATAAAAGAGGAAAATCTGGAGCCATGCATGTAGCACCCTATAAAGTTAATTATGAGCCACCACTGCTCCGTTCTGTGTTTGCACATAATACAGTAACAACAACAACAAAAAAATATGAATAAAAAAAAATAGAAACATTTCAACAAAACACTTAGGCAGAAATAGAAAATAAAAATTAGAGATTTAATGCAATTTAAGATAAAACATTATAAAGAAGAGATAAAATTGAAATATTAAGTATAATCACAATGAGGAATTTTTCCCACTTCATTATAAAAATGCACTACAAAAAATACTACAACATGCACTGTAAAGCTAAAAATTAGCAGTAGCCACTCTCCACATGACAATTTAGTAACTAAAAAGTAGCCATTAAAAGCACACAAGATTGGACAATTTACTGCTGCATTGTTTCAAAATATTATGCTTATCAACTTTCTATCATTCTCTATTCGAAAAAAGTATGCACCTGGTGCAGATTAAGGGCAGAATTGTGATTACCCCATTTTCTCCATCCTTCCTCTGTATAAAAACTTTAAAAGCTACAAAACTTTTTTTTTTTTAATGCTGCCCTATTTATGCATTGTGCAGTCCTAGTTTTCTTTCTTAAGTACTAACTAATCATATAAATTCTACCCCCCCCCCCCCCTCCCCAACTACACCTGAAATTTCCAGCACACAACTAAAAATCATTTGTAGTATTTCTGCCTTATTTACTTATTGTTTTACCTTAATTATTTTATTTGTTGCTTTAAAATCTGCATTTATTTACTGAACTTCGAAGGACTTGGATATAAAAGTTATAAAAGATAAAACCGTAAAAATCACAACAAACGTCAATGTATTCATTTTTTAAACTCTGCAGTAATTAACTTATGTAATTAACTTTTGCTTTGATACTTAAATTTTCATATTTTTTCCTAATGTGATAGATAAATTTTAGTAACATTAATTATTACCCTTTTTTCAACAATTAAAACCTAGATTTAAACATGATCTCCATTAAGAGACCACCTCTCAAAGCGACCAATTTTTATTGGGATAGAATGTGGTTGCTTTAGGGAGGTTTTACTGTACTGCATAAGGAAAAATGTCTAGACTTGCCAGAATGACACAAAATGAAACACTGACACACAAAAAAACATACTTGTTAACAACTACTTACCAGTTCCACTTCAAAAGCATGACTAGACTTTTGTTTCAGATACTTTTGGACTTTCTCAGAATTCAAGTCGATGCAACCAAGCTTTCCCCAAGACAGGGATTTCTTTTCTTCATTCCCTTTACCTTCAGCTGTAAGGTACAAAGAGAAAATTATAAAATCGATATGTAATAAATTATTTTTTACATTCAAACTCTAACGGGATTATAGATAGTATATGGAAAAAAAAAAAAAAGAAAAGGAGATTAGCAATTGTTCTCTTTGATTTACATAACCAAAATTAAACTTTATTTTAAATTCTGAAAATTTCACATTTTGATAGGAAAATTTTTGTTTTTAGTGTGTTTTTAATCCTAATATTCCATTATGGACTTTTTAAATCAGAAATGTGCTAATTACTTAACATTAGAAATGTATCTCAAAAAATAGCATTGTGTGCAGATGCCATAATGATGGTGGGAATGAATATGAAAGCGACAATGAATAAATGAGCAATAAAAGATTCACTATTTCCTTCATTTCTAAATATTATATAACTTTTAATTTTTACACCATCATACTTTCAAATGAAATTTGTATGAAACTGCAGCTCAATTTAGTGATCTTTTTTATGACATTATAAATAATTTTCTAGTCTGATTGATTTTGAAAATCTATCTCAACAATAAGCATTTTATTTTTTTAAACATTAGACTGTGTTTGTAGTTGAGGTAACTTAAAAGCACTGTCATCATGGTTACAATGTTCCCTTAAAGTGAATGTGAATATCATTTAACAAGGGAGAACATGTGCAAACACAGGGTTTGAATGTTTTTTACTTTGTCACCAATAAAACCAAATAATAATCGGCACCTTATTTAATCGGAGAGAATTTTGCGATAAAAGAAGTTGAAGATTACTTTTAAAAAGATAGTGGTGACAACCATAAACATTGTAAAAACCATACACACCCCTGGTCTATCAGGCCCGGCATGCATCCTCCAAGGTTAAAAAGCAATTTTGTACCATATCCCACTTGCTCAAAAACTGAATTTGGTTATGGACCTGATTATGGAAGATTACCAGAAAATAACAAACTTTGGAGTTTTAATGAATTCAGCCAATGAAAAGACAGATTTTCATTTGTATGTTGAACATAAAATTAACATAAAGTTATGTTGAATTGGTTAAAAGTATTTATTGCATCAGAATATACTCGGAATTGTCTTTATTATTATTATTTATTCTTAAAATTTCTTTCAAAACTAGGGAAGCCCTAAAAATGTGGAAATGGAATTTGGAATCTTTCACATGGAATAATTTTCATAAAAAAGATAAATGTGTTGAATTTTGGGAAAAAAAAGTCAGAAAAGCAGCCAATCTGTAAGACTGCACTTATGGAAAACAATAAACATTCTTTTGATGGAAAAGATTGAAAAGAAGCTCGCAATCTGTACAATTACTTTTTTAAATGAAATATGTTGTAAATAAAATTTTGAAAGAATCACTCACACAAGAAAACAAGAGTAGCATTTTGGGTTGGTTGGTTGGTTGTATTTATGACGGCCAATTATCTGCACGAGGGATATAGGCCCAGGGGGGGAGTGCCCTTCGTGGGGGTCTTTCTAAGGGAACCTAACCCGTATTAACGCTTGGAAATCCAAGGTTCGAAGAAAACCACGAAAACTCCGAACGATTAGGCCGACGGGTGCGATTGGGATCGAACCCAGCACCTCCCGTCTACCAGCTTCGAGAGCAGAACCTCTCAGCTACTGGTGGGGCTAGTAGCATTTTGGGAGTTACTTTCATTTTTACAGAAGGCCATTTGCACTTTATGGAAACAATTTTCAGTTAATTGCTATGCATAAATGCTATATTTTTTTTTGCTAATTTTACTCTATTGGATAGCCCTGGCTCTTGGCTACAGCTCTGACTGAAAATTTCTATCATTAGGATTTTCCTTAGAAGAGTCATGTTAATTTTCTCGTACACCTCTTGTGAAGCTTTTGAAAGACTTTTTAATATTAATGAATTCACTTTAACAAGGCAAATGAAGGAAAACTCATTGGGGGGCATCAGATAATTTTGCATGTATTTCTTCAGAAGATATAATTCCGTAATTCTTCCTTTGCTAAATATGCAGAAGTTGACTCATGGAAGAGTGACTGGAGGATTTGTTCATATGAAGCTTAAATGATATCTTTTCCATATACCGTAAAATCTGGCATATAATGCACACCTATGATTTGAGACTGTATTTTTCTATTTTTAGGTACATTTGCCATATAACGCGCACCCTTTTCTTTACAAAGAAACCTCAAAAGTATGTACACAAGCGATGCTCTCATCTTTTGAAGTCATTCATTCCAAGAATTTTCATAAGCTTTCGAACAATGGTATACTGAAGTGACAGACAAGCAACATAAAGACGAATATGACGAACTTTTCATGCTTGAAAATTTTTAACTTCATAAAGAAATGTCTTTTTTTATGCTTATCTTTTCCTTATCTATCATTTTTGTATTTGGCGTATAACGCACACCCGTAAATATTGATCTTATTTTTGGTATTAAAAGTGTGCATTATACGCCGGATTTTACGGTAACCTCAAATTTCTTCTTTGAAAATGGGTTCTAAAATATTTTACTGATAATAAAGTGAATTTACTTTGGTTTTACTTAATACTTTTTTTTTTTACCTTTACTATAAAAATCCATCAGCAATTATGAATCATTCTGAAAATTTTTCTTCACATTCATGAATCAATTTCATTGGGGACATTTTTCATGTATTAATTGGTAAAAAACTGTTTTTTTTTTTTTTTTTTTTTTTTTTTTGGCTATAATCACCTAAGGTATTTCTCAAATTTCCTGCTCAACAATGTGAAACTTTTCTGAAACATTTTCTGGCTTATTTTTAAACTTAAAGGCATGAAATTGACAGAAAAGATTGAAGCAATTTGAAATCAAATGGTGTTTTGCAATTTTGTTTAAAAAATAAATTACTTATAGAGAGTTATAAGCGATAGTTGTCATTTGATGACAGGTTTCTCTCCTTTCCCATGTGTCGTGTCTAAAAATTCGATTCTAAATGCCAACATTGAAGAGTATTTTTAAAAAGATCTTCTTCCTTTACCAAAAAATGAAAACACCATTCAAATACATAGTTTCTGAATAAGAATATCTGCGAATTTCATCCATTTGTGAACAAAAATGTGTTAGAAAGTAGCTCTTTTAGATTTGAGAGCAGTCTCAAATAAGGCCATGTTTCATCCAGTGTTACGACAGATTTTTATTTATCACATGCTGGATGCTTTTTAAAATGAACATTAGGAAAATGCAATCCACAATAATAAGAAACTTTGGAAAGTTTCATCAGAAGCATGGGAGAAAGTTGACATGATTGTAGTAAGAAAAAAAATCTACTACTACAGTGGAAATTTCAAGCCAGAGTCAAGTCTATCCAATAGAATAAAATTTTCTCAAAGACTACTTACTGTATGTGGAGAAATTAAGTATGAAAACTGTTTACATAAAGTATGAATGATCTTCTGTTGTTTGATAGTTATATAGAAGCTTTAACATCTCTCGAATTAACCAAGCAAGCTTGGTACTCATTTTATCGACCGCGAAGGGATGAAAGGTTGAGTGAACCTTGCCCAGCCGGGAGCAGAACTCACAACCTGTAGTGTGGCAGACAGGCGTGCTGATCACTACGCTACTGGGCTTCCAAATGAAAAGGGAAACAATGGGGAATTACCATATCATTACGGATACCATTTTTGTATTACAATTAAAAATAACTTTTTGAAAACTTTTGAACAGAAAATGACATCACAATTTTAAATAACACATTTTTACTCATAAAGCTGTTACATTTCAATATTTTTTTCATTTCGTTGATACTGAGATTATCAAGAGATGTTAATATCTGAGAGCTTCAGTGGGTGAAAATGATGTCATAGTAAAAATGAAATGATTATTTTGCTTGATAAAACTAAATATTTTACTACAAATGCATCTAAAAGTACAGTCAACTTTGTGAAATCCGCACACTTAGGGACCGAGGGTTTTGTGGATTATACATTTTAGCGGATTATAGATCATCCCTTTGTTTATATTTTATTTTTTAAAGTCTGACTATAAATTAGGAACAACTACACAAGAATTACAATTACAATGGACAAGAAAAACATGCAACATTGGTTTAACATATTTAATAGTTAAGATTAAAGAAAAGTTAAATTATATAGAATTTTTACCGATTATTCATGTTTTGGTTTGTTGTCAATAATTTTTTTCTGCAGTCTATGAACACTTATAACTTCTTGCTCCAAGATAACATTTTGTAACTAAAGGAAATTTAAATATTTATATCCAATTTATATTTAAATATTTATTCATTGGAAAATGATAACTGAAAAAAATATGTACCGAATTTAGCTTTTGAGTTAAAATTTTATTAACAATTTTAATTGTTTACATTCCAATATGTAGTGTAGATAACAGATATTTGCAGATTATACATCGGCAGATTTTACAGAGTTGACTGTAAATTTCTGGATTTCACCAGCACACAGATTAGAATCTCATGTAAAGAGTACAAATGTTTACATAAAATTATAACTGGCAAACGTGACATCAAGTTTGGGAATATATTTATTAACAATCTATTGCACGTTAATATTTAAAAAATAATGAATATGAATATGAAAAGTATGCATGCAAATTTTGCAATTTAAAAAAAGATGTTATTTTTAAATTTCGTTGAAAGCAAAAATTATAGTTGTGTCATAGTGCCGCAATTTTTGTTGATTTTTCATTATGTAGTACCAAAGATTAAAAACTCAGTTAATAACTTCATAATTTTATTTTCTTAATTGCATGTTACAGATTATGTATAAAGTTTATTTTTTCAATAATTTGAAAAAAATAATACTTGTTTTAAGAGTTAGGCTAGCCAATATAATATTGGTTAATTATTGAATTATTTCTGTTAAATTTTTTATAAATTCAGTCAATCAGTTCTTTAAAACATTTTCATTCGGCGAATTCAACGGGTTTCAAGTCGTATAACATTAAAATACAATAGATGATATATCATGTGCATTGAAATGAGTGAAGTTTCAACTGATGTACTGTTTAAATTTATTTCACTTTCATTGTTTTAACTTAATGATTTCAATATTAATCTTAGTAATTTAAAATTAATTTTAGTAATTTTAAATTATACGTTAGAATTAAAAGTCTGCACGGGCCTGGGATGGACCCGAAGCCCGTACCCGGCCTGGCCAGAATGGAGGTGAATTTTCAAACGGACTGGCAGAATTAGGACAATTTTTTCAATGGGCCGGAATGGCCTGAGCCGATAAAAATAATTTATCTGGCCTACTGGTCTGATATAAAAATTTAAATGAAGCTGATGAAATATGAGCTACTTTCAATGAATATGACTTTCACGAGAATAAATATAAATGTGCATCACGAACCGATGCTAGTTTGACAACGTCAATACAGAAATGTAACATATTCGGTGTAGCGATCGGGATCAGAGAGTTACATGGTGTCTGACCCGGGCTTAGTTTTTTTTTTTTCAGCAGACTCCTGTCGTACTGAGATTAGGCTTGCATTTATTTTCTACATAGTCGAGCCGGGCCAGAACTGGACTTAATTGTTCTCAGGATGTGTAGAGCAGGCAATATGTTTTATAAAAATATTAATAGAGATGATGAACTTCAGTAATCTTTGGAAATATACCTTAAGGTGATTCTCAAATTCACTGCTCGACAACGCGAAACTTTGATGCATGTTCTGACTAATTTTTAATTGTTTAAAGCATAAAAATGACAAGCCTGACTATTGAAGGGATTTGGAATCGATTAATATTTTCCATTTTTGATAAATAAATTACTTGTCGAGATATGAAAAACTATTGTCATGTGGTTGCAGGTTTTTCTCCTTTCCCGCGCTGTCGCTTCCGGAAATTCGATTCAAAACGCTAACTTTGAGAGTATTTTCTCAAAGATATATTGTCTTTATTAAAAAATGGATAATGACATTCGATTACATAGTTTCTGAATAAGAACACCTGTTAATCTTATTCATTTCTGAAAAGAAATGAATTCAGAAATGTGTCAGAAAGTAGCTCCTTTAGATTTAAGAAAAGCCTTAATAAGTGATAGAGAAATATTTTCTCAAATCTACTTTTTATTATACAGCTTCAAAAGTTATGATGTTTTTAACCCTCTTATTTTTCTTTTATTTTAAACTATATTAATTTTTTAATGAATCCTTATTTGAATGTTAAAATGTCTAAGAATCTAAGTACTAATCGTTATTGTAGCTACTGTGTATTTTCTGTCGTGCGAAGACATCGTAATTTTAAAATATACAGTAAAATTTTCCCATAAATATGTATGCAATATTCTTTAAAGGAAACATGTTAAGAAAAATCTGAATTTTTCATAGAAATTGAGTTGGGCCTGTTTTCACTGACTTCTGTAAGGGCCGGGCTGTGAGCATTGAAAATATAAACGGCTGAACTTTTAATTTTAATAATGAGCCAGGTCAAGATAGCTTTCGTTTGGGCCAGGCCAGCCTGGGCCTGGAAATTCAGGCCCATGCAGACCTCTAGTTTGAATTTCATAAACGAATGCTTTATCAAAATTTTCATTACTTATAAATTAACCACTTCACCGGCGAAGGGTATGGGGAAACAGTGCTTTTACCCCCGAGTTATCTCGGGGCAGCCGGTGAAGTGGTTAAAGAAAGAAATAGCATTTAATTCTATTTCTGGAATTTGTAACTGTGTCATGATTAACAAAAACAGCACAAAACCTACACTATTATAAATGATCAAATGCCATTTCACTTCTGTGATGCCATGAGAATAATGTCTATATTCTTGTCATAAGAAGAAATTCAAACAGCAAAAGAACAGAGAAAGCAATATTTACCAGGTTCTTCCTCAAAGGAGCTTTCAAGAATTGATTGAATTTTCTTTGGCTCTGGATTTGACTTGGTAGCATTGGGGTTCTTCTTAACAATTGGCCCATTCTGCTTGATCTTTTGGATCGCTCTCAACTGCAAAATCAATCAGTCACTACTTAAAACTACATAAAAGGATAATTAACAGAAACACAAAGAATAGGAGACAAATGAACAAATTACACAAAGAACACGAAGTACACAAACAAAGAATTAAAAATGGATATCTCTGAATTTGCAAACAAATAATAAAAGCTAAACTTTTTCATTGGTAAGGGAAAGTTTCATAATCTGGTATGCTGCCAGTCGGCATTTTGAGCAATTGAGCGAGCAACAGTTTACTGTAGGATGTGAAAAAAAAATTGTAAAATTTTGTTAAACAAGATTTTTTTTTTCAAAATTTTTGCACTGATGGTTTATTTTGATAAATTTAATTGACACAATGAATAAACATTCTGTAAATATGTAAACATTTATTTTTTTATATATTATTTTAAATGAAATGGGAATATAAATGTATACATTTTGATTTAAATTAAAAAAGGGAAAACAAATCCTTGAGATTAAAATTTATGGAATTTTCATAAATCAGGGTTCATACTCATTAAAAAAAGTCCCTAAGTTTATTCTGAGTTATTTTCCAGGATAAATAATTTTTCGATATAAAAACTTAACAAATATTTTAAAATCAGTATCATGCTCCTCCCCCAAAAAGGGGTGTAATCTCAACAGAAAAGTTACAGGTCCCATATAAATATCAATTTAAAAATGTCCTTTATTTTCCTTAACTTCTTCCTATACAGTTTTTAAAAATTTCAAATTGACATTAGACCCACTTATGCTAATTTGCAATAGATTCAATAAATCCAAATCTGCAGAACACTGAATAAATTTTTCACACAAGTTTTAGGGACTGCAGGGTGGTCTAAAAAAACAGAATTTAAAAGTTTTTCCTGCAATTCATTGCAGCTGTCCTAGTTTTCACCCTAGAACGAAAAAGGGCAGGGTGCTATTCACTGAAAAGGGCACTACTGAAGCAGAAAAGGGTACTATGGCAAGAGAAAATATATTATTGCCTTTAGTTAAGGGGAAAAAAATATGGGAAAATATGTAATTTTTAGATATGATAAATAAAGTAACATTAATAATATCATTAGACGAAACGCAATATTTCACCTTGATTCAAACGTAAAATATATTATATGAGCTTTAAGTTCACTGTTTTACTTAAAAGGTGACTAAAATAATAAAAGAGATGTTACAAGTTAAAAATATACATTTATTTAAAACTTCTTAACACTTTCATGCTTTTCTAAGCTCTTCATCAGTTCTTAGAAAAGCTTCAAAGTACTAAGAAGTTTTAAATAAATTGACTCTAATAATTATTCTCTCTTTTTTTATTACTAAAATCATTACACTGTCTGCTTATATACATACAATATAAGTGAAATAAATAATTTCAAAACTGCACAACTGCACCTAAGTACAAGATTTTGGCAACTAAAGAAAAATGATTAGGTGCCACTGACACCTGATTATCTCCTTCAAATTTCTGTCACTGTCACAGAGGAATTTTTATTTTTAAAGATGATGTCAGTACACTTACTCAGTATTCTTCAACAAATTGTATTTCATGGTACATGTGAACCTATGATTCAATTTCCACAGCACCTTAAACTTATTATGATGAAACACATATAAAAAGAATAGATGCAATTTTAAATATACTTAGTCACATAAAGTAAATGCTCTACCATAACCAAACAAGTAAAATATGTTTTTTTTAAAAATATATATAGAATTTTTGAATAGGTTCATATCTGTAAATCTTCTTCCAAGGATAAGGATAGGATGTACCAAGATTTGTTTTCGCTGAAGGAAACTTAACAGCAGGGCTTAATTTCAAAAAAAAAAAGTACCAGAGCTCTAATTCTCTTTTGTAATAAAAATCTTAATCTAACCTGCTATCCGTAACTGCATTTTCATATTTCATACATTATTTACGAAGTTGAAAGCAATTTTTTAAAACATATTTGACTATATCTATATTCATTTATGTATAATAAAATCTGAAAAATGAACAGAGCAAAAATATTAAAATCAGGAGTGGAGAATTTTCAGAAAATCCTATTCACCAAGGATTTCTTTGTATCAAATAGCAAGATAGGGAACTGGTGAGCAGTATTTATAACACTGATGGGCTCTGAAAAAAGATGGTTGAAATAAAGAAGCACTGGAGCTGTGTTCCTGTGAGTTTCAGTGCAAATTAAGCAACACGTGGAGCTAATAAGTTGATCTGTAAGAATATTTTACAAACACGAATAAAAAGCATCAAGTACACATAACACAATCACATGTAAAAACGGCAGATAAAATTGCAATTAATTCTGGCATTTTTCGTTGCCATTTGAAAACTATTGAGTCTACATTTACAAGCGCAAGATAAAAGTATGCTCTTATGTGTGCGACACACTAAAGTCATGTCACATATGTAAGCAATTTTGTAGGCAAGAACATAAAGGACTGGAGAAGGGAGGAACAGGAAAAGATAATTTAGACTTAGGTATTTCATAAGCGCTGTTCGGCAAGGCTCCGGAGAGTTAGCTACTTCTATGAGCTATGGTGAATTCCGACCAATATTGAAATAATTACTAAAAGCAAAGAAATACCAGAGCTGAGTTCTGGTGGATTCAGGCACAAATTAAGCCCTGGTTAAGAGCATACATTCACGATAGTTTGAAAAATTTTGTTATAACCAAACATGCTTTGTTCTGCATGATGGTCATCATTTTCAAATGCCATATGGAATCGTAAGATAGCATGTTCCACAGTTGACTGCAGCGCGTTCTGGGAAATGCAAGGAACATGTGAAATGCTGTCTTTAGAATCAGGTTAAGTTAATAAATAAAATTTCTAAATTATCATAATGCTAAAAGTGTAATTTATTAAAAATCTGGTGGTGAAATATTGAACTTTTTTTTTCTTTGGGGCGGGGGGCCTTAAACAAATTCGCATCCGTTTATTGTCTTTCTCGACTTCATAAACAACAGTTTTGCCTGTAGACAGCTTTAAAGTAGGGTCGTTTAATTTTGGACACCTTGCAGATTGATAGAGATATAGTCTTACCTTGGCATAGTGTTCAGGAGCACTTGAATTGCGAGGTGAAGTGAAATCGAAGGAGAGGTTCTGTCCCGGAGACAATCCTTTCCCCAAAACGGGCACCAGATTCCTGAGGATGGCGCCATCATCTCTCTTATTAGACATGGAGGTGGGCATCTTGCGTGCATTCATGTGCTGCATGTTTTGTTTCAGGAGATCTTTGGCACTCCTCAAATCAACAGCTTCGCCTGCAGCAAAAAATAAAACACTAAAATTCACAAAAATACTTTACCACTATAGATGCGTTGGTATTTAAAAAAAAAAAAAAAAAGCTTTATATAATTTAGGCTTCAGAAAGTGAGATTTATTGCCAAATGATATAAACAAAACCAATAACTTTAATTAAGTATGGAAACAAAACCAATAACTTTAATTAAATATGGAAACAAAACCAATAACTTCTATGATTGTTTATACAGTTGAACCTCTATTTTGCGAACTTTTCCTCGGAACCAACAACATTTTGCGAATTTCTTCGTAAAATAACCTCCAAATAACGAAGTGTATTCTCTATTTAACAAACTTTTTCTTCTGATATAATTTTTTTTTCCTCCCTATTTCTCAAAATATTTCCGGACACTTCAAACTTATTTTTTCTTTTACACATTTTATAATGCTCAGAAACCTTGAATTAGTTTTACCAGGTGCCTAACTCAACGACAGCAGTAAAATTCCTGTCATTCTTTGCATTTCATCCAGGAAATGCAAACTTTCAATATCCTCCTTTCACACTCAAAAGGGCTGTTCTGTAGTAAATAAGTTTCAGTAATTAAATTTAAGGACGCATGTAGTAATACAATGTTTAAAATTACTTATAATAAATGTGATAATGTCATTAAAATTCATTAATTTTAAAGTAAATATTTTTCTAAAACTGAAAATACAGTGTATTTCAGGACAATGTTTTTTTTTTTGATGGGTAAAATGAATAATAATAAAAAATAAATAAATATGATTTACAAAAAAAAGTGTGATGAGTTAAGTTTTTTAATAATGTTTAGTGTTTATGAATTAAAAATCTGTTTTGTGTTTTTTAAAGTATTTAAAAAGGTTCATCTCTATTTAACGAATTTTCCACATAACGAACTTTTTTTCGGGATTTAGCGACTTCGTTAAATAGAGGTCCGACTGTATATGTATTTATATATATATATATGTGTGACGAAAGTTTATTTTGATGAGATGCCGTGAATAGATAAATTGAGTTGCAGTAAAAATATAAGTGGCGAGAATAGAGTGATCGTATAGTAAAGATGATAAGGTTGACTTGCAGTAAAAATAAAAGGAATATTCTTACTTAAATGACAACAACAGTAGACACATTGAAGAGACAGCAGTTGTAAAAATCTTCTTTATTAGTTGATTCACTTGAGAGGTGGAAGGTAATTAGGAGAAGTAGGTCACTGTACACATTCGAAGAGCATTCCACGTAGAATTATTAAAACTTGGAAGTCATTCCATGATAAAGATGATTACTGGTTAAAATCATTTTTTAAAGAAGGTCTTGATGATAAAAAGTCCGAAATCAAACATGCGTTAACTTAAAAAAAACAAAGACCGAAGATAAACTTTTAGATATCGAGATAACAGCTATTGAAAAACATCGCTCTTTGAATTTAGGCGCAAGGCCCGAAATTCAAACGACAAATCACGTTGTCAAAAATAATACATACTTTCGTAAATCTTAAAATCTGATCCGATCTTAAAATCTTAAAATCTGATCCTAAAATCTGGCTGCATTGATATATATACTGCATAAAAGGGGTCCACAAAACTACTTCCAGAAATGATTTAAATCTATTTGTTAAATTAAATTTACGTATTATGATTAAATCGTATGAAAACAGAGAAAAGAGAAACGAAACTTTACAAGGAGAGAATGAAGCTCTAATTCGCCAAGCGAAGACACACCCCAATATGACGCGGTCGACGTCACTTGCAACACACCCTGGTTCTAAAAATAGATCAGGAAGAGGGGGAAAATCTGAAATCAAAGGTTCTGTTACTTGTGGTAAAAAGAAAAGGAAAAAAAAAAAAACGATTTGAACGATGTTTTGCGTTGAAAATAAATAGTTTAAAGCATGAGATAATAATGCTGCATTACAATTTAAAAAATAAATAATAAATGTGATTGCTACATCACAATATGTTATAAAAATTTTACTTGCAATATTCATTTAAGCTATTCTAAATTTATGGTATATTCATTATTTCCGTATTTCTTAATAATCTCTATTATTTATTCCTAGTTAATTTCCTTTAAACTTAAAATGCATATATTAATAATTATCTTATTCAAAATGACTGGAATTGCACCTGATTGCAAGGCTAGCGTTAAGGTTGACTAGAATGGGACCCCATTGTGAGGCTAGAGGTTTACAGAAGGAAAAAGGATATAACAGATTTGAATCCGCATTCATCGGGTTCCTACATTTCAAAGAACACTAGGAGTTTTTAACCCCCTCACTGACAAGCCCGTGTTAATACGTTCACTAAGCTCCAGGTTTCACTGCAATACAAGCAATATTTAAAGTAATATAATTCTATTGATTTAATGTATTTTTAATACATTGAACAATGATTAATACTTCCAAGGATTGCATTCATATTCGTTATTAAGTTTTTTTATAAAATGTTCAAAGAATCATTTTTTTTTTTAGCATTTAAAACAAAATGCTGAGAAAACAACATTACAATTTTGCCCTTTTCTAAGACAGTCGGAGGGTTAAGGGACATTATATATTTTTTATTACTGCTTTTATTGAGTTGAAATTAACACACCTATGAGTATTTTAAACGACGAATCCAAATATTCTTTGAAAAACAACAGCAATTAGCGAACATAAATTAATTAACAATTTAAATTTTTTGAGTGTTTTTTATCTAGCAGCTGTTTGATAAATCATTTGAGCATAGACTTCTCAATGACAGGAGACCACATTTGTATCATTTTCGCAGGAAACGAGATGCATTCTTCCAGCAGAATTGAAAGTTATTTTAAAAAAAGTAAATTTTTTGACAATAGGTCTACCTGTATAAAGAAACGTTTATATTTGCTAGATTTGTGTAAATGGGGAGGGGGTTGAGGGAGCTCTACTTTTGATTAAATATCCCAGTTAGCCCGCATAACAGATATTATTATGACAAAGACTAGAGCGCTTCGCCCACTATCGCATAATTTCAGTGTGTGTGCAGCAGATATAAAATGAGATGCATTCTTCAAATTTAAGGTTTATTTAAGAATATTATTATATGCCTGGGCAACGCCAGGCAGGCCTGTTAGTTATTATTATAAATCATTTATTCATCAAAAAAAGAAAAAAGGAAATCTTAAAAGAAAAAATAATTTGCAAGGGATGATTTATAATCAGATTACTTCTACTGTTTACAAGAAATGAGAAGTTTAGCACATTTGGAATAAAATCGCGACTGATGTTTGTCTAACGAAAATTAAAATATATATATATATATATATATATATATACATTGCATAAAACTGCGACTGATGTTTGTCTAATGAAAAAAGTGCTAAAAAATATATATCTATTCCCCAACAACCACACACAAAACTGAAGCCAAGGAAAAAAATCTACATCAACCCCTGAATAGTAAAGAAGAACTAGAAATAACATTAAACTCAGCAATAGCCAGACATCTGCTAATGCAGTACAATAAGCCATAATTTTTGTATATCAGTGGGTTTGTATACTAGGAATTATCATTAAAAAAAGGGGGGGGAGGAGGGAGAGAGAGAAGACTAAACAGACACAGGGCAATGAAAATAAAAGCAAATTTCAAAGCATGCATTTTCTTTCATTTAAATTTTTTTTTCTTTTAATTAGTGGAAATTGATCCTGATCTGTTTATTATCTACTTTGTATCTAATATTAGGATAAAATTTCAAGAAAAAAAACGATTCATGAAATAACTTTTTATGGCAAAATATTTATCAAATATTTAAGTAAATTTCTTCATCAACTCTTACAAAGGGACCACCGAACATGATGTGCACAGGTTTTTTTTTAATTTAAAGTATGTTGTAGGGGTCATGTCCCTAATTATTCTGCTGAAAGGTTTCCATCTAAAAGGCCTTAGTTTTTGAGAAATTAGGGGTCAAAGTTTAGCATACACTTCAAATACCCATTAGTTCGAATAATGTACGTGGACTTCATGTAACACGGAGGTAGCATGTGCGATTTCTGTGCAGAAGATTGAGGGTTCGATCCCATCTTGAGGTTTATTCTTTTTTTAATTAATTTTATATTTTTTCCATTGAGCTGTTTGATATTTTCTTAATAAATAACATTTACACTTTCGAATTTTTCATGAAAAAAAAATTCCTGCAATTTTTAAACTAATATTTCTATTGACAAAACTGGAAACTAATTTCTGCATAGCACTTTTTTTAAAATTTATTATTATTTACTTTTTATATTTTAAGCATAATGCTGAAATAATGCTTTATTTTCCTTTTCCTTTTTTTTTTTTTTTACTTTATGCAATTATACATGAAAATTTATCAATTTTTGTATAACTTATACAAAATATTTTTCATGTGCAATCTCTGAAAAGCATTTATAATTAGAAAATTTCAATCACATATCTTCAAAAGAGTAATAAAATACTAAAGCACTAATGTTTATATGTAAGTATTTAGAAGTTAAAAAAATGTTTATGTCTGCTAAATACAATTATATGTCAAGTTCACACCCAACATCATTTTTCGTTTGCATGGATAAAAAAATTACAGATTATATTTAAAAATAGTTTTTTCAGTCTAACAAATAAAAACAATAAAATTCATTTGAAAAAGCAAAAATCGTCTGTAAATGAGATAAAATTTTCGATACATATATATATATATTTTTTTAAATTCGTCTGCTGTAATCACAGTAATATCAGAATAAACAAAAATTTCTTTTTCTTGATCTCTTTAGCTTCTTTTGTAGACAAAGAGAAGAACTGAAGTACTGCTACATATGCTATATGAACTTTTAATATATATTTATCACATATCAAGTATTTAAAGAATATAAATTACGTTACTTTTTACAAGCTTTAAAAAGATGAGATTACTAGACCTAATTTGGTTTCGCTTTTAATGGTCAGAAATATTAGTTTAAAATTTTCAAAAAAAAAAAATATTAACTTTTATGAGAAATTCATAAATGTAAATTTAATTTTTAAGAAAATATCAAAAAGTTCAAAGCTGCAAAATTCAGAATTTTACTTAAAATTTGTAAAGTGAAAAAAATGTAAAATTAATTAGAAAATAAAAAAAGGCTTCAAGGTGGGATAAAAACCACAATCTCTTGAATAATAAGCAGGCTACTTTGTTCAAATTAAAGGGTATTTGAAACGAATACTGAACTTTGACCACCAATTTCTCAAAAACTAAGGCCTACTTGAAGAAAACATTTCACCAGAATAATTAGGGGTATGACTTATACGACATACTTTAAAATCATCAAAATCTGTGCACATCATGTTCGGTGGTCCCCTTGTTAGTCAAATAAATGCAATATATTGTAACATTTTTCCTATGTAAAAGCCTGACACATAAGAATGAGAATAAATGATATTTGTAAATTTACGGCATGCAAATATTAAAAGTTCACCATCATTATTATAGCACTAGCCGTCCTTGGCGACCAGTTTGGTCACCTTTAAATCTATGCTAAGCATTGCATCGTGTTACTTTTATTCATAATTTAATTTACTTGCTCAATCCTTCGCCAAATCGCAACATTCTGATACAGAAATCATGAACTCTGTATTTTTATGTTAGCCGAGTGCAGGTGATAAATCGCCAAACATTGTACCCGTCGTATTTTTTCTTATTTCAATAATTTCATTTAAAATATAATACTTTCGCTCATTTTATTTAAAATACATAACTTTAATTTAAACGGAAATACTTAAAATTTATGATTCTCAATTTTCTCTTACTTCTTTAAAAAAGGAATAAATAATACCATAAACTATGACATTTAATTTCAACATCAAAGTTTTGTTGGAATTTACCTCGCGAAAAATTGTTTAAGACAGTCGCATGAGTTGGACTATTAAAATACTGATGATATGATGGCGATGGAACAATATTTGGAGATTTATCACCTGCGCCCAGCTAATATTAAATTACCAAATTGGCTGTTTGGCATATAAAAAGTGAAGTGGTGAACCCAGAACTATTGATGACAGTCACATGACTTAGGCTATTTATTATAGAGATTGCTACTAACTTTTGAAAATGACAAAATACAAAATAACGCATGAAGAGCATATCACACAACTTTTTTTTTTTTTTTTTTTTTTCCCTCCATGTGAACATATGAGTCATACAGCTCACTTTATTAAAATAATGCATAAATGGCATTTTAAGTTATCTTTAAGCACATAACATTATACACTAAATAATACATTGATGATCATTATAAAGATTTTCTGATACACAAAATAAAATGCACACAAAAGAGATAATTTCCTCTATTGTATTAATTACATCCATTAATAAAAGAGAAAAATATGCAAAACATTGTAACACTCATTATGAAGCTGATTTAAAAAACATACATATAACCTTTTTTTTTTTTTTTTTTCTAGGGTTTTCTTTTCTTTAAATAACTTTTGCTTTTTATATTAAAGAAAGTCTGAGCATACGTTATTCAAAACATGGCTTTCTTTTTACATACAATGAAAATTAAAATATGCCTTACAATGTTTTTTCACAACGAAACCTGAACTCATTCCTTTAAAATTACCAAATATCTTCTTACATTCAGCATTTAAAAAAAAAATAAAAGCAGCTAGAAAGTAATTCATAATTTAAGGGAAGAAAAATGAAGATTGGAAGAAACTTGCCAAAAAAAAATTATAAAGATAAGTATCATAAGTATAAAAAATGGTCAAAAATGTACATTATACACTTAAAGAGTAAAAAAAAGCAAGTATGTGTATACGACAGTTAAAAAAACATTTTCATGTCATAATTACCTTTGGCCACTTGATTTTTTCTCATGAGACAGAGTAAGTTTCGAGAGCCAGGAGATGGAATCGTCAATTTCTGATTTCTGTGAAAGACAGAAAATAAAATGAATAAACAACAGATAAGTGGTGCATAATATAGTATAGTTACTAAATAATACAGTCGGACCTCTATTTAACGAACCTCCATTTTGCGAATTTCTCTATTTTGCAAACTTTTACTTGGAACGAAGAACATTTTGCAGATTTCTTCGTAAAATAACCTCCAAATAGCGAAGTGCGTTCTCTATTTAACGAACTTTTTCTTGGGATCTAAATTTTTTTTCTCCCTATTTCGTAAAATATTACTGGACATTTCAAACTTATTCTTTCGTTTAACACATTTTATGATGATCAATGACCATGAACAGGTCTTACCAGGCACCTAACTCACCGAGAACAGTAAAATTGCTGTGATTCTTTGCCTTGCCTCCAAGAGGTGCAAACTTTCAATATCCCCTTTTAACCCTCAATGGAGCTGCCCCGCGTACTTAGTCTCCCGTTTTCTAGATTGTTGATCATGGCCAGTCGTGTTGGTAATTTCGGTTCTTGTAGCTCGAAAATGTCAAAGCGAAAGTGCTTGAGCACCAAAGAAAAAAAAACTCTTGATGAGGAGGATAAAGGCTTAAAGAAAAAGATTACTGCTTTAAAATTTCGTATTCCTCCAAACAGCTTATCAACCATAATAAAAAATCGTGATTTTAATGTAAGATCATTTTTTAAACCGAAAATACAATGTATTTCCAGACAATGTTTTGTTTCATTCTTATTTCTCTTGCAGATTTCTTTTGGATGGGTAAAATCAAAGGGATATAATTTATAAAAAAAGTGTTGTTAATTACTTTTTTAAATTATACTTAGTGTTTATGGACGTGTTTTATGTAGTTTAAAGTGTTCTAAAAGGTGACTCTCTATTTAACGAAATTTCCATATAACGAACTTTTTTTCAGGATTTAGCGACTTCGTTAAATAGAGGTCCGACTGTATTACAAAATATAAAAGCAAATAAATTAACATGAGACTTCCATTTTTTTTATTATTAAAGGTACACATATATTAAGACAGACTTTAAACACAATTAATACCCAGGTTCGAGTCCTGGCCCTGACTAATTTTTCACTCCAGTTGGATTTATGTTTATTGTATTAATTGTGTTTAAAGTCTGTCTTAATATATGTGTACCTTCATTACTAAATATCTTCTCACATTCAGCATTTATCATTATTAAAAGCAGAGTTAGATAGTAATTCATAATTTAAGCAAAGAGAAATGGAGACTGGGGGAAAATTGCCAAAAAAATATAAAGATAGGTACCATAAGTGTAAAAGTTCATCCGTTTAGAATAATTGTCACTTATTTAGAAAATACCAAGAAGTAAAAATATCAGGGTTCATGAATATCATATTTTTTAAAATATCCAATATTTTTACATATGTGTAATATTTTTTAAATATATATCTGATATTTACAAACTAATCAACTTAATGTAAATTATAAATATTTTCAAACTTAGTATAAATTAGAAACTCAAATATACAGCACCAAATATGCAACCTTAATAAAACACTGTTCTAAATGTCTTTTTCTTTCACTTACATAACAAAATTGAACACAAACTAATTGAAAACAGAAACAATTTACTTTTAACATTGATGAAAAAACAAACTATAGAATTCAAGTGCATCAAGTATCAATAAGATTTTACGTTTCATACAACAAAATTTTAAATACTTTTTTTTTTTTTTTTTTTTTTTTTTTAAGTCTGAACATAAATGTAAGCTTGTCTACTTTTTCATTTTCCTTAACCAGTTGTGAACTGGACAATAACCAGACCAGACAATTTTTTTTATAATGAAGATGTAAATAACTGATTATCTAAAATATATAATTTATCTTTCAATGTCTGTTCTAAGTTAATATTGTTCCACATGATTAATGGTTGTGCATTTAAAAATGCTCTTTCAAACATAAAGCCCGAAAGTTTTTTTTTTTTGGGGGGGGGGGGGGGGGGCTAAAAAGTCACTGCCAGAGAAAAAAGTATTTTATCTATAGAACAACACAGTTAATAACAGTTGAAAAATTCATTTACTTTGTCTTATCTATAGAACAACACAGTTAATAACAGTTGAAAAATTCATTTACACCCATTTGGACTAAAAATACCCAAAATAATATTTTCAAAATATGAAAATATCAAATAACATATTATGAAAATAAATATCGGATGTATATTGTGGTACATATAGTGTTTAATTTCTAATAAAAAAAGTGCTGGAGTTCTAATATTCTGCAATATTAACAACCGTAGTGCAACCCCCCCCCTCCCCCCCTTCTTCTACTCACATGATATTTGTAAAATTTAAAACGATTTCATCTTCAGCAAAAGAAAATTTTTAATTTATTTTGACTATATCTATATACATTTACATATAATAAAATTCAATAAATGAATGGAACAAAACATTAAAATTAAGAGTAGGGAATTTTCAGAAAATCTTTCTTGCCAAGGACTTTAACCTCCAGTACATTCCGATTAATATTTATATATTCACTAAAAATAAAGAAGTAATGGAGCTGCAATAAAAAAATAAATGAGCTCCACTGTAAATTAAGCACTACCAATATCGAAATGGACGGACCAAAATTTGGAGAACAATGTTGTGTGTGTGCAACATGCTACATCACATAAGTAAGCATTTTGGTTGAAAGATAGCAAAGGACTGGAGATGTGAGGGAAAGAAAAAGATAATTTTGACTTCGGTTTCCCGGAAGCGCTCTTTTACTGGGCTTTGGAGTACAGTATTTATGAGCTCCGGTGAATTCCAACCAATATTTAAATATTCACTAGAAGCAGTATTCGAAATTAGCAGTCGTTAGTCGTCAAATGCAATAGTTGCATTTGACGACTACAAAATAATTCTAGGTCGTCCCATTTGGCACCTTTTTTTTTGTTTAACGTTTATTTACTGATTAGAAAAATAAATAAATAAATAAATAAAAAAATAGCGGACTTTTTGATTTCATGTTACGGGATTCAAATGTAGATGCATTATATGTTTTTTTTCTTCTTTTTTTTAAACACTAAATTCAATTGTAATTATCAACATTGGATGAAATTGTGTTTTTTATTTGCTATCAAATTTTAATTTTCTTAAAATAGTAATAATTACAAATGCTTTATATCAGTTTTACAGTTTTTTCACTTATTATAATCTTGGAGGTTAAGAACTTTAATAATTTTAAATAAAAACAAGTATTTGTTCTTTTCTAAAAAGTAGCATACACTATTATAGTAATGTTAAAAATGAATTTTAGAAATTGCAACTAAAAATTTTAATTTGACGTCTAAGATATTTACAGTAGTCGTCATTTGACGCCTATCTTTTATTTCTCAATTTCCATCACTTACTAGAAGCAAAAAAGTACCAGAGCTGAGTTCTGGTGAGCTCCAGCACAAATTAAACACTGGGTATATAACATGATATCGCTCGGCTGCAAGAAAAGTGACACATCTCGACAAAAGTAAATATCACAGGAGGGGCAAAAGAAAATTTGCATGATTTTACTGTAACAAGAAATTACAACACTTAGCTCTGCATACAGGAATAAAAACATGCATAAAATCGCAAAACCTTTAAGAATGAAGACATAGGATGAGGTTTGGAGGGTTGGGTAATTTTACCTCCCCACACAATCCGCCCTCTTCTGTGGTCATAAATGGACATATAGCGTAATAAAGTGATCTTCCGTATAAGAACACTTGTGAAACTTTTTGTCTAGCAAGACGTACCCATGACAGACTTTTTAGTGGAATAAAACGCAAAATGAATTTTTGCGAGATGTGTTACTTTTCTTGCAAGTGAGCGATATACATATCCAAATCCATTGACATATATCACAGAATCCTGGAAAATACTCAAGAATACTTTTTGAAAATTTTGAAATATTTCGCAACGCTAAAGCCAGAATAAGAATATTCCATAAAATACTTTATAAATACAAAATAAGGAATTGCTTATTTTTAGATTCTAGATCTTTTATGGTGATGAAACCTGAAACATAAGGCAATACAATTGTCAATGAAATGCCTACTGCAAATTTGTATTTAAAAATAAATGTTGAGAATAGTGCATCATTTATACTTTCATAATGTATGAAAACTATCATTGGACTGACAATTTCTCTTCTGCTGCAGCATGTGAGAAGAATACATACGGAGGGAGGAATGAGCATATGGATGTGTTACTAAGATATTTTTGTAGAGAACTTTCTTATGATGTTTCTAATGATAACATAAATTGTGATAAAAAGTACAGAAAAATCCAAAAATTTAAAACATAATTTTACATTTAAATTATGACTTGCAATGTAACTCACATTTTTTCCCCTAAAATCATTATACATGTATGTATATATAAAAAAATTAAATTAAAATTTATAACATACTCTTGAAAATGTTTAAAGGAAGTAAAAATATTCTTTTAAGTAAATTTTGGGGGCTAAAAGATGGTGAACAGTGAAAATGATAATTAACAGTTAAATAATTTTAACCAAGTTAAAAAAGATCCATCAACTATCAATATTAAAAGAGATAATTTGAATATTTCTAACAGCAGCTGATTTGGTTTCAACAATGCCCTTCGACAGTTCTAGCATTAGGGTGCAAAAAAATCATGATTTAAAAAAAAAATTGGATTTTTTTTAAAATTTAAATCGGATTAAAAAAATTTTTTTTCCTTGTGTTAAAATATTAAACAACTACTAAGAATTAAGCATTTCAAAAATGAATAACCCACCAATTACTGACATAATCTATGTTTTTTTGCTTTAATTAATAAAATTTTAATTATGTAATTATAGAAATTACAAAAAACTGCAAATTAAACATTTCTTTAGTAACATACAACATTATGGGCATTAATATTTTGTAATAATTATGTAAACCAATATTAAATCCTGCTTATATTTTTAAGTTATTGATAAATTGCATTTAATTTTAAATTGATGATACAGATTAAATTTTTAATTATTAAACAATTAACTGTTTAATTAAGAACACAATCTACATTTTTGAAATGTGGTTGAAAAAAGTGATAAATAATAGTTTGATAAATTGATAAAGCAGCCAGTAATTTTACACAGAAATTCTTCTAATTCATTTATCAACAGAAAATAATAGATTGCACTTATTTTATATAGTAGAAGGAATAATTTAACTAATCAAAAGAAGTTATGAAAACATATGTAGAAATTATAAAATATCCACTTAAATAAAATATAGTTTTATGATAAAAACTTTGTCAATTTTTAAAGAAATATTTTATTTAAAATATTTAAAACAATTTGATTTTTTAAAAGAGCTTCTTTTATTTATTCAGCAATTAAATTATCTTATAAACATTTAAAACATATAAACATTTAAATCTTATAAACATATAAAAATTATGACATTGTAAGTTATATTAGATTTAAATATCATTTTTAAATTAAATGCTTTTTATGTTTGTTAGATAAAAACCATGCTTTTTACAAACTTACTGTACTTAACTTTTTCACAATACTCAGGAATTACGCTTAGAAACAATTATTTAAAGCTTTGTTTTGTGTATTCATAAGTCACAATACCTGTAGAAACTTTACAAATTATGTTCATCTTAGATTTGAATACTTTTTTATGTCATTTTAAACATTTAAGAAATTTGATTTTAATCAGATTTTTTTTTTTTTAATCTCATGATTTAAATTGCTGATTTAAATCAACTGATTTAAATCGTTGACACCCTATCTAGCATTAAATACATCTTTAGTCAATTTCTCTAACTAGCATATGTTTAACAAATTACTTAGTAATCAAATCTTATCAGAGAAGCGGACAGTTCACAGAGTATTTTTATGTTAGTAAGGTGCAGATGATAAATCATCAAATATTGCTCCCATCGCATCATTCGTATTAGATTCATTTCATTTAAATATAAATCTTTCATTCATTTCATTTTAAAATACATGCCTTTCAATTGTTTAACTTAAAATGCAAAATTAAAATAGAAACTAGTTGGATGTGCCAATCCCAAAACTTTCTTCTCTCTCATGTCAATATTTCATTACAATTAGTTTTATTAGTATTTTTATTAGACTTAAGCATAACTTCATACACAATATTAAAAATTGCACAAAAATCGCTATTACAGCGCCCCCTTCTGGCAGAATTTTTCCAAATTCAGGGAGGACCTTCTTGCTATGGCCACAAACATACGCAAAAAATTTGGTTCAATTCTATGCATAACTTCATACACTTTTCGTTGGTACAATATTCAAAATGCACAAAAATCGCTATTACAGCGCCCGCTACCGGCAGATTTTTTCCAAATTAATGGACTGCTTGGCATAGCCAAAAACTTAAAAAAAAAATTTGGTTCACTTCTATGCATAACTTCATACAATTTTTGATGATACAATGGCGACACATGGACACACAGAGATTTTGTATAAACATGTTGTTTGGGATCTCTGACCCCTAAAATATGTAAATCCATCAAAAACCGGAAGTCGAAAAAAATTTCGATTACAATACTTTCTTCCATTGAAGATAGAAGAAAGTAATAAGATATAATATAAACCAAAATGTTTTATTTTATTAATATTTTTTCTAATTAACATGCTTGAAAAATAAAAACTGCTACTGGCAAGATTTGCACCCAGCTAACATATTTGTAAAAGTATTGTTCACATAGTAGAGGAAAAAAGTTATTGGCCTTAACTGAAACTTGAATTACTCATGTTTAACAATGAGATTTTAATATATGACTAATATTTTGCTTCAATAAAACTATTTTTGAACTTTATTTAATCTTTATAAAATTATTGCAAATGAACACAAAAAGACTGAAATAATTTTCTGCAACAGGGAGGGGGGGGAGGGGGGGGGGGATTTTCAGAAAATCTTAGCAGCCAAGGATTTTTTTTTACCAGTTAACAAAATGGAATATACAATCAAATTGTTATAACAAAATTTACACAACTGAAAAAATAATTCATTATTACAATGTTTTTCATGGTATACTTCTTGTAGAAAATTTGAAACACATACATTGTTGCCAACCTCCTAATTTTTTTAGCACCAACATTATTATGCAGAAATACTTATTTTATACAATCGCACAAATTCTACAATTAAATAAAACAAACATTTTTCTAAGAGTTACTGGTTTTAAAAAAAAATGTGAGGTTGGCAACTTTTCGTACACAACAGAGAAAAGTTTAATGTAGTATAGAACATATGTTTACATTGGGGCACTTCTCTATCAAGCAGGGCTGGCTATTTGCCGGCAAAAAAGGGTTTCTGCCTTGCCAGTGGCAGAAACTGGTTATAACCGGCAGAAACTGGCATAAACATATTTCATCACATAATATGAGACTTTTTTACTAGTATTAAATTCCTTAAGTACATTTTATTCCGTATAAATAGCAAATGAAATATTGTGGGTAGTTTTAATTAAAAAATAAATAGATTTGTATTAGAAAAAATGAGTAATGTAACAGATAAAATTTTTGTTATAGTATGGTTATATAATTTTATATGTAAACAATTATTAGAGTATTTTAAAATTTCAGTTTAAAAATCAAATACAAAACTATATCCAATACTTATTTTAAATTAAACAATGAAAAGAAAAGAAAAATATTCAGTACTTGCTCAAAATAATTTTCTGTAATTTAACGTATTAATTTAATAATAACACTATAAATTATCTCTCATAGAAATGTTATAGTTATATGCGGATCTTGTAATTCCATGAATTTAAAAAACATTTCATTTAAATACAGTATTCAAAGGAACAAATCTGACTTTTTTTTTTTTTTTTTTTCAATTTAAGACTGTTATAAGCATAGATCAAACTTTGTGCGAATTTTAGTAAAAAAGCTAAAATCTTTAACAATGATTTTACGCACAAATAACGTACAGACACGACAAAAAACGATTATATGGGATATTTTTGTCGTGTCTGTATGTTATTTGTGCATAAAATCGTTGTTAAAGATTTTAGCTTTTTTATTAAGACTGTTAGTTGAAAATGTTCCAACCACATTTTGCAGTTACAAAACAAACAACTACAAAGGTTCAAAGCAGATTTGATACAGTAATAACCGACTACCATATGCTAACTTATTTACTTCATCCTAAGTATATGGGATCAAAATTGACATATGAGCATAAAGAAAAGGCAAGGAAATTGCTTTCTGATATTAATCCCAATTTTGTGCCACATATAATATCCTTTGAAGCAAAATCGACTCCTGCCTCAGAAACATATTTCTCCAAGGAAGCCGTAGAAAATGTCTTGCCCTTACCTTCTATGTGGTGGTCATCTTTAAAAACGGATACTGGTGAAAATGAGGATTTTCAAATTTGCATCCTCAATAATGACATTGCCAGCAAGTAATGATAGTCTTGAAAGAATATTTTCAAACTTTTCTTTCATTCAAAACAAAGAAACAGTGTGTTCAGAAAGATTAGCAAAATTTTGTCCTATGCTATGGAATTGGAATGTTCTGTGGAAAAAGTAATAATAGTATATTTGAGGGGCAATTTTGTTCTTTCAATATTGTAAAATAATTGTGCAAGATATTTCATTAAATTTTTTTTTCTGTTATTTATTGTGCTTCAATTATTTACTTATATATTTTCACAAGAATCATAATTTTTAAGTTATTGCATTGCATTATTAATTTAAAAATACTCTGAAAAATACATTTGTTAAAATATCACAGATTTTTTTGTAAATTTCCTTTTTTACTTTTAAATAAAAATTCAACTCTAAACAATAATATAAAATAGTTAAACTTGTACAGCATCAGACTACCATTGAAAATTTCTGTTTTTCAAGTGAAAAAAAATTAGTACCTATTATTATATAAACAAAGTATATTTATATGATAATTTTGAAACTTTTTTACAACTTTGAATAACATTCATAATCTTTAATTTTAATTTTAAACTTAATTGTTTACACATCAAATACATGTATGAATTAAGAATCATTGCACATTAAAGTTCTTATTAATATTATTTCTGAGTTTCTGCCAGTTTTTGCCACTTACTGGCAGAAACTAGTTTCTGCCATGCCGGTTTTAACCGGTTATAACCGCTGGTTTTAACCACTCTGGCAGAAACTTGCCAACCCTGCTATCAAGGGTCTGGAATTACATCAAACTATTCACAGTGGATTTTTAGATAGTCTTTTAGAAACTGCAGAGTATAGAAAATATACCAGAAACTTTTATATATTTATATGGAAGTTTTTATGGATTTATTTATAGATTTTCAAAAAATCTTACCAGCCAAGGATTTTTTTTTTCTTTACCAGCCAGCAAAATGGAACATACAATCAAATTGTTATAACAAAATTTACACAGCTGCAAAAATAATTCATTATTACAATGTTTTTTGTGGTATAATTTTTGTAGAAAATTAAGAAACGTATACATAGTTGCCAACCTCCTCCTGATTTTTTTTAGCACCACTATTTTTATGCAGAAATACTTATTTTATACAATCGCACAAATTCTGCAATTAAATAAAGCAAACATTTTTGTAAGAATTTACTGGTTTAAAAAAAAAAAAAAAAAAAGCGAGGTTGGCAACTTTGCGTACACAACAGAGAAAAGTTTAATGTAGCATAGAACATATGTTTTCATTGGGGCAATTGGAAGAAATACAAAATACGGCTGTACCAGAAATATAAATAGATAAAAGTTTCTGGTATATTATCTATACTCTGCAGTTTCTAAAAGACTATCTAAAAATTCACTGTGAATAGTTTGATGCAATTCCAGACCCCTGGTAGAGAAGTGAAAAAAAGCTATTTTAGAGATTTAGAGATTCCTTGACACACCTGGCTAATATGTCAATAAGTTATCAGTACAATAGATTTATCCTCAAAAATTATGTTTAATAAATCATCATAAAATAACTTGCATTTGTGTGTGTGTGTGCATTTAAAAAATATATACAATCTTTCTCATTATATATTGAATGAACCTTGCATTAAAATATAATCATGGTGTTACATTTCATTTGAAAATCAATAAAAGAAGATAATTAGAATATAAATTTAGTAATATAATAACTCCATTTTAAATGTTAACATTACTTTTATTCAATGATACAGCAAAATTATTAATTTCAATTTAGTAGAACTCTTTTAGTGGTAGTTTGGGGACCTCTAATTCACAAAATATGTGTGTCTCAAATATAATACAACAGAGTCGATCATATATAAAAATTAAATAAGTGCTTACATAAATTCTGAATTCTTTTCGGCAGCTTTTGATACGCTTTCTCCATACATCTCGTTTATTTTTTTTATGCTCTGCTGCTTCTCTTCGCGAAATACAGTTTCGGCTTTCCTCTTGAGAGTCAAGTTTGATAGAGTAAGCTTGTCCTTCTGAGAAATAGAACTTGGTTTTCTTTCAGGTCTAAAATAACAATAAGAAAATTAAGAGCCACAGCTGAGATACTGAATGCTCCCGCCCCCTCTCATCACTGAATGATCGTCATAAAATGAAACTTTATAACCAACAAGGAATAGCAGTCATAAGAAATTGAAACTTTATAATCAACAAGGAATAGCAGTCATAAGATATTAAGTATACAGGTTTCCCTCGGCTTCAGCCGAATACTTAAAAGTATTCGGCCGAATTTTCCATGTAATTAGTTTATGAAAAACAATAGGTTTTAGCTTATTATTAGTTGTAAAAATACATGATGACCAATGCTCGTTTGATGTTATTTTAATATGCTTCAGTGATAAGTGATCATTTATAAAAGCAGTACATTACTATTTGTAATCAGAATTTAAAATGGGAAAATTATGGTGTAAAAATAAGAGTTTTTAGGCATTATCTGGTTGTAATCTGTTTCTTTTTTGTTTATAAATCTGACCAGATTCAGAAAATAAATCTTCACTATAAACATTGCTGGCCGGTGCGGATAAGTATTTTCTTGGAAGTAGAAGAATTCTGTTTCACTGGAATACGATTTAAGTAGAATAGGATAAATGATGACTATCGATATTATGTGCATGAATTCAGAGTTAAGCTGCAGTACAAAAAACAAGTCAAAAGCCATTTTTAATAAATAAAAAAAAAAACCTTTTTCTTTGTAAAATAGTCTATAAGGGGTAAAAAGGATAAAATCAAAACAACAGTCTACAACAGAGAAAAAAAGAAGTAATGGAGATAGGGCATCTTTCCCTTATCATTTAATTTCAATTCTTTCTACATTAGTTTTTTTTTAATTTAAATTTATTTAATCTATTGTCTTTAATATACACATCAAATATGTATACCCCTATGCCTATCCTATAGCTTTTATATCCACTAAATTAAAATCACTCAAATTTTTTATCTTCCTCACCACAAAGTTAAATCATTAATCAAAATATAAATAGCAATAATTTGATAGAAAATAGTTAAATGTACAAATTGATATACCTTTTGTATTTGAGAACATTTCTATTCAATATGTTTATAATTATTAATTAGACATAGACAATCAGTAAATCAGCTTAACGATAACATTGTTTCTTTTTATTTGAACGAACTTTTGTTTTTCTGACAATCCTTATCCTTAATAATAGCCTGTATAGTTTAATAGTTTCATAGGTTATTTTGGCTATTAATTAGTGATTAAATAATAAAAAATAAGTGATGAATTAATAAATTTGAGTGGAAAGAAGTCATTAAACTTTTTTGTGTAATTAGATTTAAGAATAAAAATGTAACTGAATTAAATTATAAAGAATCTAATTCTAATTAAAGTTTATTAAAAAAGCTAATACATGCAAAAATGTTTTTTCAAAATTTTTATGTATTCGGTTGCTGAATACCGAATATTCGGTATACACTTTGACTGAAGCTTCGGTATTCGCCGAAATCCCTGCTTCGGTCAATCCCTAGTTATGACAATAGCATTAGTGACGGAAATGCTTTTGCTTTGTGATATAAATAAATTAATTTTACAGTACAAACTTGATATATAACACGGTTCTTGGTTCACTGTATTGTATATTCTAGAATTCTGTAAGAGTACACATCAAAATTTGTAGTTGTTACAGACTACTACTACTGTAGGCAATTTAATGACAGTGAATTGTGTCCAATTAGGTTTCTAAAAATAGGACAGATTTAATTCATTTAGCACAGAAACATTACAATACTAAGCACACGTACTTGCCTAAAGGAACAAAAGTCTGTCCAGCATAAAATATGGCCTTTTGACCTTTAAGGACTCTGTCTTTCAGACTCAAGTCTCTGCCAGACCACCTGAAACAGGAGAAGAAAACAAATCAGCACAAACAAATAAGTAATAATGTAGTACAGTTAAATTACTAATTAAGAAATTTGTGGTTTATAAAAAAAAAAAAAAAAAAAAATCAACATATTTTTCAAAGCAGAAACTACACATTATTCTAAATTCTATACTAACTATCAGGGATCATTCCAGGCAAAAATTAGGGTTTTTAGTGTCCCTTCACAAAATTCTCTTTAAGAAAAGAGGCTTCTTCTCAATATATTTAATAAAACAGGTCCCTTCACAAAATTATCTTAATAAAAAAGGTCCCTTCACAGAATTCCATTTAATAAAAATAAACTCTTCATTATTATTTTTTTAGGAATCAAAATGTGTAATTTGCAAACAAATTAAGTTTATTAAAAAAGAAAATTTTAGAAGAACTTAAACAGTTATTATTAATAATTGTTTGTTTGAATTTGAGTAACTGGAATGCATTTGTTACAAAATTTTATTTTTCACAAAAATATAATAAATTTCACAAAAATTTTTGCTTGTTTTTCCTCGCAAAATAGGGATCCAAGGGAAAAAAAAAAAAAAAAGGCTGAATCAACTTCTGCTACTACATTTTAAAGTGGTAATTGGAGCTAGTTTGTACTTTTTATGCATGCAATTTTTAATTAAATAATTTTTTTTTTAAGTTTACAGCATCAGTATTAAAGTAATCCTTAATCATATTCCAGATAATTTTGAAAAAATGATTTCCATTTGTAAAATTGTAAAAACATCTTTGGGAAAACCTTCTGAAAATTGCATCAAAAAACCAATGTGTTCTAGAATTTCATTATCCGACAATTGAGTACATATTCAGAGTTCTATATCTCCCTTAATTTCAAGAAATTTGATAAATGAGGTCATCTTTCATTCTCCCCCTCCCCCCCCCCCCCCCCCTTTTAACTCTTTTTACCAAGTAAATTCATGAATGCTTATAGGTAGAAAGTACTAATTGTGTGCTGTGATGTCAGAAAAAGGACTTTTTTTTTTTTTAAATGTCTTCTTTGGTAGGTTAAAAAAAAAATTAAAACTTTCAAATTTTGGTATAAAAAATATTCATTAAATAGAAATTTATGTCATTATTTAGAGATTTTTCCCTATATAATTTGTGTTCAAAATCAAGGCTCCAGCCAACAGAGAATTTCGTGAAATAGAAGTTCAACTGTTATAGAAAAGAAATCAATAAATATAATGTCTAAGGAAAAATTATTAAAGGTAGAACATTAAAGAAATATTTTATGACCCATGGTAGATAAGCAAAATTCATCTTTCCATATTTTTCAGAAAATAAAACTAAACTTTTATAAGTGATTAAACTAATTAGCCTAAATGATTTATTCTGGCTTTTAATCTTTTATAAGATAAAGTTGTATGGGTTGTCACAGCTCACAACACATTAAATGGTTATGTTGAAATATTAGTACTACAAAGCACAGTACAAAGAAACTGGCGTTTAGTGTATAACCATAAATATCAAAGTACAAAAGATAAATCTTTTCCTATCAGGTGAGGGTACATATTGTATTGATACTGCCAGAGAAGAAGCAAGACTCAAATATAATTTTTTAAATTATCTTGATTCATATTTAAAAAAAAAAATGCTAGGTCAATTTTTTAGAAAATTTCTAATTCAGGATTTGTAAAAATACTGAGAACCTTATAGATTTATAGCTTTAAGGAGAGGAAGGGGGTCATTGCAGACTTTGATATGGAAGCAAATAATTTGACAAGGATTTTGTAAAAGATCAAAAAGAAAGAAGGAAATTCAAAATATTTCTTTCTTTCAAGACTAAAGATTCACAAAACATACATAATTATACCTAAAAAGATTATGATTAGTGATTTATAATGTTTTGAAATTTAAATTTCAGTTCCTAAAACCATAAAGAAAATTCATAAACATCCATTTCACTTTATTAATATGGTATTGTGTAAAATATTAACAAGAAAGAAAAATCATGCGTTAAGCATAGATTAAGAAACACTTTCCAACACCAAAATAATTTGTTTCTTATAGTGCTTTTTTTAGCGAGATACGTGTTATATCAAAACTGCTTGCAGCAAAAATGTACGAAATGTACAAAAACGAAAACACAAATAATTTTTTTGTACGCTAAGATACCATTTGTAGAGTTCATTAGTAAAAAAAAATTACTAAAATGTATAATTATTTTACATTTTTCATTGTTTTTGCAATGCCAAAAAAAAAAATAAAATAAAATAAAATAAAATAAAAATAATAATACCAAAATAAAATAAAAAATACTAACAAATTGTCAAAAAATGTACTTATTGAGTCCCCATGTATAATCAAATTTTATATACAATATATATGTATATACCGGGTGTCCCAAAAAGGACTGACTGATTTTAAAATTCAATAACTTCCAAACGGTGACAGGTATTAAAAAAATTCTTGCAGGAGGGTTATGCATAAAGTCAAAAGTTTTTTTACAGTGACTTTCGATTTTAGTTCGAATTACAAACAACAGATGGCGCTGCGATCAATAGAGGCTCAATTCAGGCTCGATTTTTGGTACTTCGTGGCCCGGATAATACATTTCCATCTCCTTTTTCTCCATGGAACAACAGAAAGGACCGAAAATCGAGCCTGTATTTAGCGACTATTGCTTACAGCGCCATCTATTGTTTGTAATTCGAACTAAAATCGAAAATCCCTGTAATAAAACTTTTGACTTTATGCATAACCCTCCTGCAAGAATTTTTTTAATATCTGTCAGCGTTTGGAAGTTATTGAATTTTAAAATCAGTCAGTCCTTTTTGGGACACCCGGTATATATATATATATATATATATATATATATATTTATTTACTTTTCAATCTTTTTTAGTTATCAGATTGTTAATATAAATTCATAACTGAAGTTAAAAAAATATATAAAAATCAACAAGGGGTCTAAAGAGGTTAATTACTAGGGTTACTGCATAGTTTTTGATCCTTTAAAACTTATTTAACAATTTAACAGAACTATCTTGGCTGATTTCAACATTAAAAAACACATAAAATAATTTTTTAATTTAAAAACTATCTGCTTCAGTGTGTTTATCATACATTTCTTTATCAGGGTTCATACAGAGTTGGGAAGAAAAAATCCAAGGAGTAGCCAAAAAATCCAAGGAGTCCAAAAAGTTTTAAGGATTTGCCATTTTCTTTCTTTCTTTCTTTCTTTCTTTTTTTTTTTTTTTTTTTTGTCGATGTTTTTATGTGCTGCATCGTTATGTGGTATGCACACGCCAATTTTTAATGCCAAATTTGGAGGGAAAAACATTTCAAAAACAAATTTTACTGTATTAGAATCTAATTGTTAGTGCTGAAATTGCACAGTATTCACAATATATTGCTTACTGATTGAGTAAGTTTAAATGCAAAATTGACAATCAATGTTTTTATATGCAGTGACCAATGGTCAGAGGGGTGGTTCTGAGTTAAAAAAAAAAAAAAAAAATTCTGAAATTCACAGCAAATCTTTTGAAAAGTTACACCAGAGGGGGAGGAGGGGGAAATCCACTCTCGATACTAGCTATGCGCTTTTTCCGCGACTCTTTGACGAAATTCGCGTTTTTTTTCGCGATCTTTTGATGAAATTTGTGGGGATTTTCGCGATCTTTTGAAGAAATTTGTGGTTTTTTCGCGATCTTTCGACGAAATTTGTGGGGGGTTTTTTTCGAGATCTTTTGACGAAATTTGTCATTTTTTCGCGATCTTTCGACGAAATTTGTGGGTTTTTTCGAGATCTTTTGACGAAATTTGTCTTTTTTTCGCGATCTTTCAACGAAATTTGCGGGTTTTTTCGAGATTTTTTGACGAAATTTGTCGATTTTTCGCGATCTTTTGGCAAAATTTGTGGGGTTTTTCGCGACCTTTAGACGAAATTTGCCGTTTTTCGCGATCTTTTGACGAAAATTGTGGTTTTTTTTCGCGATCTTTTGACGAAATTTGTGGGGGTTTCCGCGATCTTTAGACGAAATTTGCGGGGTTTTTCGCGATTCTTTGACGACATTCGCGTTTTCCCCGCGATCCTTTGACGAAATTGGCGATTTTTCTGCAAACGATTGACAAAATTTATTTTTTTCGGCGACCAATGTCCGAATTTTCGGATTGGTGATCGATTTTTTAAAATTTTCGGAAATGAATTGTCTGACATTTTTGGAAAATTCGGATTAGAATCACCCCTACGTCATATAAATATAGATTAGTCAAATCCCAAACACTTATGTATATCATATACATGATACATCTTAAAGATAATTTTAAAAGGCAAAAAAAAAAAAAAAAAAAAAAGCTAAACGCAACATACGAGGAAAATTATAACAAGTTTGTTGCAAGAATTTCGCTTGTTTTTCGCGATCTTTTGAAGAAACTCGCTTACTTTTCGCGAACTTTGACAAGTGTAAAACACCTTATTCCGATCTTGACACTGTCCAGAGATATCTCCTCTACATTTCATATATTTCTTTATTTGAATATCTTTTAACATTCTTTAAATATATTTTATTAATATAAAGTCTATCATTTCTTGACTTACCTTTTATCCATTTCAGTTATCCTGTTTGTAAAGTTCTTTAGTTTATTTACTTTCTTTCCCGGGCGTACTTTCGTTTTTCAATCAGTTTTCCAGCTGTCAACTTTCATGCATTCAAGAACACGCATCTCATTCGAATGACCGCCACGATAATAGTTCCACGTTCGCCGCCAGATGGCGTCGTCCGTTTGAGTCTACGGCACATCGGCTGTGCGATCTTTCATCATGGTTTCGTCTGCTGCTGCTCCTTGAATTGCGTAATGAGATCTTATTTGAACGCCCGGCTGATATAAATACAGATCCATTTTCTTTTCTCTTCACCTCCTCTTTCTAACAGTGTTTTATCTCTCTGGAGTTTCGATGGCTGAGGACGTTCATTTAGAAGTTCTGTTGGTTTTTAATGAATGATTACTTTACTTGCTCTTGCTTTAACTTGTGTCAGCCATTTATGAGGTTACTAATGGGAGTCCGATAGTTTTCAACTTCGACTCCGGTTTTAATGTACGGACTCTGTTTTTCTCGTCAATAAGTAAATGGCAAGCTGTGAGTCACGAATGGCGATCGTTAAAGTGAAGCTCGGAGTGAATTCATTTATGGATGGTTTAATACATCAACTTTAAGTGTTTTGTGATATTCTTCAGCAATGCAATTTCTTCTTTATAGAAATGTTTTCCCAGTGTTCTTCAGCATTGATATATATATATGAATCGGGATAATTTAGTTTGTCGGCAGTTCACGGATATATCTAATCACGGACAGTCACTCAAGCGATTGTTTCATTATGTGTCACGAGGTCAGTTTTCCTTTTATTGTTAAATATGTTTTTCTAGATATGTATAATTTGATAACAGAATGTACTTAATAGAATTTAAATATTTGTTTACTGTTGGAAATATATTTAATCATATTGTTTTATATTTTATTTAATAAACGTTTAGTTTGTTTTTAAACTTAATTTGTTTTCATTTCGCCACCATACATCTCTTATCTTTTTCGTAACTATTTAAAACCAAAATGGGACATTTAGCTTTTGCTTTCATTGTGTATTACTTAAACTTTGCTAACTTAAATCCTTGTCGTTAATTTAATGACGTCACGGTTATGGGCCCGTCCCTAACTGTGTTAATAGTCTAAAATTTAATAGAAACTTCATTTAAAAATTGAGATTTTTTTTATAATAGTTAAATAAATCGTAGTTTATGTGTTTTTAAAAAAAAAAAAAAAATTTTTTAATATATATATTCTGTTTTATTTTTATAATTACCGTATTTAACCCTTAGGGGTACGGTATTATGGTGGTGAACGCTAACCCCATTAGCTATTTAGCGATGCTTTGCGATGGGGGGGCGGTTAGTTTATAATATTTTTAAGTTTATAAATTGAATATTTTTGATAATTTTGAAATTTTTTTTAAAGTAATAGAAAGTTTATATGGTATATTTGAAATTTTTTAAAGGTAAATTAAAAGTTTTTGATAAAGTAAATAAGTTTGAATTTTTTTTTTTTGACCTCATGGCATATCTACGATAATTGCCTATTGAAGAAGACAGTGTTCAAGTTTACATTTTGAAACAAGTGTCATCTATGTTAGTAGTTGACTGAATCCTTACCTTTTTCTTCGAGATATGTTCGACATATTGTTTTTGAATCTGCCTTGATTTGCATATTTTGAAGTTGCATATTTTTAAGCTAAAGAATCTGCCTTGATCCATGTGTTTTCAAGTTAAGATGATTGTGAAGTGATCATTGTGAAGTGAATCATTTTTAGTGCTCCGGTTAAGTGCTTCTATAATCTGAAGTGTTCAGTGAAATCTTCATATTTGTCAAGTTTTTATATATATAAGTTCATCATCTGCAGTATTTGAGGCATGTTTGTGCTTTTCTTCAAGAATTGCCTAATGGTGTATCCCCCAGTATTGCAATGGTCGCGTGCTGGGCGGGAATGATGATGGATGTTATCTTGTTATGTGAAAGAGCCTGATTGGAAGCTGTATCAATTTTTGGAGACACGTTTTTGAACTTTTACCAATATACAGAACTTTTTTTTGAGACATTTATGGATCGATAAGTTGAACATTTGATGTTCCTGAATCTATTTTAGCCACACAAATTTGAGATCCGGAGGGATAACACATGCTTTTCTTTAGATCCCAAGATGGTTCATTGGATGGTTTTTTCAAATGTATTTAAGTCTTTTAAAAGAAGTTTTGTGCATTTAAAAGTGTATGCCATCATGTTTTACCTTTTTACAATTGCTTCCTATAAATTTTTAATGTGTGTAGAGTATAATGAGAGTATTTTGAAATTTCGGAATCTTTATGCTGTTGATCAGTAGTTTTTTTTTAAATTAAATTTTTAAATATATAGAGATTTAAAGAGGGAAGTTTTCTTCAAGTTTTAAGGATAGTTAAATCTCTGTTATTGCTCTTTATAGATATTTTATCAGAAATTGATAGTTGTTGATCGGGGTAATATTTCTTTAAATAAATTATGGTTAAAGTTTTTGTTAAAAATCTTGTCAGGTTAGAAATTTTTAATGGGGCAATTCTTTTGAAATTTCATAATTTCTGTTAAACAGATTATGATGGCCTATCTACCTGACTCTGGTTAACTTTTTAAATTTTAAAGTTTGTTTCATTTACAGTTAATCCTTTGACCCTCTTATATAATATTTTCAATAGTTTAAACGTAAATTCTTAAACTTAATAGTTTTATTAACAGTTGTTTAAAATTTCTTTTGATTTTATTAATAGAATGTTCTTTAACTATCAATAGGTTTTTGGAAGTTCGACTATTTAAGAATTTTCTTAAATAGGGTCTAGCTCGATTACCCAAAAATTTATTTGGATAGCTTTTATAAGTATAATTTCCTATTTTCAAAGTTAAGTTTTTTTTTACTTATGCTTTTTAGACTTTAACTTTAACAGAGGGTCATATTTAATAAATATGGTTTTTCATAACTTTTCTTTTTGAATATTAAATATAAACCTTTTTAGTCGCTGAGTGATGAATTTTCAACTTTGACCTTTCATTTTAAATAGTCATATGCAATTGCTGGACTATATTTGAAGTCAGTTGATTAGGATGTTTTCAATTCAGTGATTTATTCATTGTTTTTGTTTATTTTATATTCTGTGAATAAAGATGAATTTGTTTTAATTTATTTATACTATTTGCCCTGATTGATAATTTTATAAATGTATATTTTAAAATGTTTTCTTGCAGCTGTACTTTGAATTGGAACCTTTTTAAAAGTTGAACTCTAAGGAAGTTCTTGTAGGTTCATGTTTTAAAATTAAGGATTTGTGGCCATTAATTGGGGTTAATCATTCAGTTTTTAATCTCTTTAAGCAGTTTTTTTTTATATGAAAGATGGCAAATTTAATTTTTATTTTTCTCATTGTCTGTAATTTTAATAAGTTTCTTTTTCTTAAGATCTTTTGAATTTAAGTTAAGTGTAATGACATAGAATTTGTGTCTACACTTAAATATTTGATCCCTAAATTAGGTGGGATATGTTTTGAGAAACTTTATTACGACAATGTTTAATTTTCACTATATTTATTAAAATTAAATTAAAGTAATTTCTGCTGGCCATATGGGTTCCTCTACTCATTTAAGTATGTTTTCTTGGTTTGAATTGATTATCTTGTGTCCATGTTATTTTTAAGGCACTGTGATTTTTGATTGATTCCTGATGGAAACTTTTTGAGGGGGGGACTTTTTGGTTGTAGCTATTAAACGCAATAGATATAATGTGCAATATTTTTAATTGTTTAAGTTTTTACATATTATTGTTATATTACATATGTTGAAGTTTTAAAAATGGGTTTTTTTTATATTTAAAATTTGGTTAACCTTTACCCCTTTTGGCCTGCATGTTCTTTTCAATATGGAACAAGTTTATGTGCTGTAAGATTAACTTTTGATCAATCTGGATCAATTTTAACTTTGTAGAGATTCCGGATTTCAATTTTTTAAATAAAGTTTCAATATTTGTAAAGTTTCAGAATTTAAACTCTGGGAAGTCATGGACGAGTAGCAGTTGTGACTAGTACCTCTTGTAACCTTTAATATTTTAGATCAACTTGTCAATCACATAGCATATTTTAGAATTGAATCAAATGCTAAAATTTCATTGATTCAAGTTAAAGTTTTTTTAGATTGGCTATGTTTAATGGTCTACTGGAAAAGTTGAGAGGTTAAGGTTTAATGACTTTCCTGTTTTTAAGGGTCAGGTCATGAAAAAAAAACTTGAATACCTGGTGTATTCAAAGATGGTTATCTTGTCTGAGAGAGAAAGTTCTTTTAATGGAATATCTGTTAGCTGTTTTAAAATCCTTTTCCCGGTGGTTTACAAAAACATTTTGATGGTAGCCATTGCCCGAGTTTTATGCTGCATATTTTTAATTGGAGAAGGTTTGGAATGCAACATGTGTAAATTGAGTAAAGTTGCTGAATTTTTGAAGTATTCTCTGAGATCAAGGTGGCAAGTTTTTAAGATAGTGGTTCATATTTATAATGGAAACCTGATCTTGCACTTGAGAGTTTACTATACACCTTCTACGAATACGTTTATTTTTCTCCCACTGATTGATGCCATGCTATAAAACTGTTTTTCATGGTTTAAAATAGAGAATGCTCCTTGATATTTGAATTTAAGCAGGATTATTGATTTTTATTGAGATTTAGTTTATCTTCTGGGATTTTCCTGTTCGGTCGGATATACCTGCATGTTAATGTGGTATGAATCGGTGCGAATGAAGACCTTTGGCCAAAGGCAAATTTCTTTATCTGGTTTCCGCTAGCGCTGGATGGAGAAATTGTTTATTTTTCTTTTTGGAATGTGTGCGTGCTTCGGCATCAGTGCTAAGAGGGAATGCTGATCTAATTTTTCAGCATGTTGGTAGGCCCTTTGTGAGGTGTCTTGCTTCAACAGTATATTTTTCTTTTGTTAAGTATTAGATTATTATTTGGCAGGATTCTCAGGTATATTGTATAGTGATCGGAGGAAGTCCGTGGAGGAAAATCAGTTTTTGGATAATAGAATTTTCTTTATTAAACCTCACAGTATTTGAAGCATTATCTAGGAGCATTTATCATTCTGTAACTTTCGTCAAGTGGTAGCCTTTAGTGGCCACAAGGGTTTGCCTGCTTGAGACAAAGTTGTTTTACGTTGACGTCATGTGGGAAGATTAGTGTTGAATTCAAAGTTATATAATCCTTTGACAAGTCAGAGATGTTTTATTTCGGGTAGGGCTGCTTCATGTTTAAGATTTTGCTGAATTATTTTTAAACTATATCTTCTCATTTTTTGAATTCTTTTTAGGGGGGCAAATTGTAGGGTGAACGTATGTTAGATGGTTGTTTCACTTGCAATTTCAATTTTAAAAGTTTTTAAGAAATTGTTTAATACTGAATGCCTTCACTTCAATATATTGTAAATTTTTAAATCAATCATGTGGAAATATAACTGATTGAATACTATTGTGATGAATCACAGGGGGGTCTGAGAAATGTGTCCTACCTTTTACTAATATATGTGTATATTATGTGTTATATTTATTTTGTTAGGTTTACTATAAATTTATTAATTTATGTTAAATCATTGAGTGGCTGTTCATCCTTTCGCAGTTTTCAGTTTCATGCTTTTATAGAGTGAGATTAAGTTTTTCTGGTTTTAAGTGGTTGGAGTTGCTGGGTCTTTTTAGCTCATGTGGACACTAGCATGTCTGTAAAGTATGTAAAGTCATGTTTGTAGTAGTTCTTTGGGCATTGGCCTTTTCATTCTGTTCCAGTGTCAAGAGGGGGGGCATTTGACAAGTGTAAAACACCTTATTCCGATCTTGACACTGTCCAGAGATATCTCCTCTACATTTCATATATTTCTTTATTTGAATATCTTTTAACATTCTTTAAATATATTTTATTAATATAAAGTCTATCATTTCTTGACTTACCTTTTATCCATTTCAGTTATCCTGTTTGTAAAGTTCTTTAGTTTATTTACTTTCTTTCCCGGGCGTACTTTCGTTTTTCAATCAGTTTTCCAGCTGTCAACTTTCATGCATTCAAGAACACGCATCTCATTCGAATGACCGCCACGATAATAGTTCCACGTTCGCCGCCAGATGGCGTCGTCCGTTTGAGTCTACGGCACATCGGCTGTGCGATCTTTCATCATGGTTTCGTCTGCTGCTGCTCCTTGAATTGCGTAATGAGATCTTATTTGAACGCCCGGCTGATATAAATACAGATCCATTTTCTTTTCTCTTCACCTCCTCTTTCTAACAGTGTTTTATCTCTCTGGAGTTTCGATGGCTGAGGACGTTCATTTAGAAGTTCTGTTGGTTTTTAATGAATGATTACTTTACTTGCTCTTGCTTTAACTTGTGTCAGCCATTTATGAGGTTACTAATGGGAGTCCGATAGTTTTCAACTTCGACTCCGGTTTTAATGTACGGACTCTGTTTTTCTCGTCAATAAGTAAATGGCAAGCTGTGAGTCACGAATGGCGATCGTTAAAGTGAAGCTCGGAGTGAATTCATTTATGGATGGTTTAATACATCAACTTTAAGTGTTTTGTGATATTCTTCAGCAATGCAATTTCTTCTTTATAGAAATGTTTTCCCAGTGTTCTTCAGCATTGATATATATATATGAATCGGGATAATTTAGTTTGTCGGCAGTTCACGGATATATCTAATCACGGACAGTCACTCAAGCGATTGTTTCATTATGTGTCACGAGGTCAGTTTTCCTTTTATTGTTAAATATGTTTTTCTAGATATGTATAATTTGATAACAGAATGTACTTAATAGAATTTAAATATTTGTTTACTGTTGGAAATATATTTAATCATATTGTTTTATATTTTATTTAATAAACGTTTAGTTTGTTTTTAAACTTAATTTGTTTTCATTTCGCCACCATACATCTCTTATCTTTTTCGTAACTATTTAAAACCAAAATGGGACATTTAGCTTTTGCTTTCATTGTGTATTACTTAAACTTTGCTAACTTAAATCCTTGTCGTTAATTTAATGACGTCAAACTTTTGGGGGAATTTCTCGTTTTTGTGCGATCTTTTGGGGGAAATTCGCGTTTTTTCTCGATCTTCTAAAGGAATTCGCGTTTTATTTCGATCGTTTGACGAAACTGACATTTTTTCCGGCGATCTTTTGATGGAAACCGCATGTTTTTCACGATCCTTTGACATAATTTATGAATTTTTTCTGCGATCGATTGACGAAATTTGACAGCGTTTTTTGGAACATATTTGCGAAAAACACGATTTTTCAGAGATAAAATTTAAAATAAAGGTCGGCTAACTGTGTCGAAAAACGGACTTTACGGACCTAATAATTGAAAAACGGACCTAGTGGGAGACCTGCTATTAAGATTATCCTACCCAATCAATGCTGTGCTTCAGATGAATGACGTGCATAAAGGATTTACCGTGCGTTATACAATCACGATTTTTTTTTTCCCTCGGCAGCAATATCGCTTGCGTCCGAAGCCGCAATACAATTTAAGGAGTTTCTAAGGAGTGGTTTGCTTATCTAAGTAGTTCTAAGTACTACTTGGGAATGTTTTCATTTCCAAGGAGTTTCCAAGGAGTCTAAGGAGTCTGTGCGAACCCTGTTTATTAAACTACCAATTTTCATCGTTTTATGCAATATTTTAACAGAATAAGAGAAAATGAAAAGATCACAATAAATTCAATTATGGCAACAGCAGTAGCATTAGTTACTTTATTTAAGAATAGAGAAAAGAAAATTTTTTTCAGCAGCAATGTCATTTTAGCAATTTTTCCCCATCTATCATAATAAATTTTTCAAGATCATAAACCAGATTATTGTAGTTGAAGTATAATATGAAACACAAGAGTTGCTATTGCATTGTTTAATTGATCTCAGGAACAAATTGGAAATGTTCATTTATTATGACCCATATCAATATTATTCACATTGTAAAAAAAAAAGCAAAAACAGTTAGAAAAAATGAATTTGAGTAACTGACTAGGATAATTTGAGTACCACACAAAAATAAAATTATGGCATATTACATAAATAGCAATAGATTTACTTAAATATAAATCTCAAATAAAGTGCTTTTTATATTTTAAAAAAAATTTGCCAAGCTTAAAGAATTAAGCTTCCAAGCAATTTTACAGTTTCTTTTGCATATTCAGAAGGTGAAATATGTTTAGAAGCACTAAAAATTAATCATCATAGATTTTAATACTTTTACAGATCACTTTTAAAATCAATTGAATATGATTTTAATCAATGAATTTTTTACCCCCAAGCTCACACACTGGCTGAGCTTGTGGCTGAGAAAAAACCTGTTAATGTTTAGTTTCAAAAATTCTTTCCATGCTTCTAGTTCATTTGAATTTATAAAAGAATCATAAATGACTAACAAACAAAAACAAATTAATTTTGGCCCAATTTTATTAGACCCACTTTTAACTATTGAAATAATAGAAATGAAGGAATTAAGATCTGTGTATGAAAATTTATCTCTTTATGGAAGCACATGCGATGTTTTTGAGCTAGTATATATTACGTAACAAACATATGACAAAATATTAAAACTACACTTTTAAGAAACTTACGATGTCTGAATGTCACTCCTCTTACTGAATTTCTTGTATTCATTTTTGACATGGTAGGCACAAAACTGACACTGGGATCTAGAGGAAAAAACAAATTAATAGCACATTTTTTTTAGATACTGTTAGGTTTAAAATTTAGTTTAAGACCTAAGACATTTTATTATTATTCAATATCTAACTAAGGTGTAAAAAAATTTTTAAAGTCGAAATTTTTTTAAGGTATCATCTGCCTATGTTTGGAGCATTTTTTTTTTTTTTTTTTTAATGTACAATATCGAATAAATACACATGTTTTAGTTCAATTGTAATACAAAATGATGAAAAAATATAAAATCCTAGCAATATCTTTGCAACGGATGCTGATGTCGTAAGGTGGTGTGGTAGCGGGCTACTTCAACGACCGAGTCTTATCAATATCGAAAAAAATATTTTATTGTATCACAAACAATTAAATAAGGTTTTCTAGGTTAAATAAGTCGTATGTACAACATTCTTCATAAATGGGTTCGAGTTCAGCTGTCAATAATGTATTTGTAGAATCAAGTCCAGTCCTCGAGTGGCAAATTGGTTTCAGGGAGAATGTCTCTATTTATTTATACTTCACAATTCTCGAAGATGAGAGTCGTTGATACGCGACAGGAATGTCGCCCTTTCAGTGAATGTCCGATAAAGGTCTAGGGACCTCCGATGTCTTTCTCCAGGGTGGAGAAATTTTACCGCCATGCCTGGCTACCGCTTTACTGTGCCTGTGAGAGATTTCTCCTCTACACGGCGAAAGTCTCCTCGGAGCCTCAGCTTCCAAAAAAGAACTCAAAAACCAAAATCCTCTCGAGAATGCTCCTGCATCTCCTTTTACCAGTTTCGTTTTTCCGTCTAGGACAAAAGCCACTCCCATTAGCCACTCACCATCCGTGACCATGAGCTCATAAACAAGCCCTTTCTCTATAGGCTGCAGTCAGGAACCTTGACATCAGGTTAATATCTGGTTTCACTATCTAGTTTCCCACAAGAAAGAGATCCTCGTAAACATCAAAAGAATATTTCTCTCGCTAAATAAAGGAGTTCCTTTCACCCTAGTGTCCTCTGCAAAGATTGATTGAAATTGATATATTTGTTTCATCTTTAGCGACATTTTCTGGGACTCTGAAGAAATTTGGAGGCTAGGTGAAAATACATTAGTTTCCCTATGCTGTCTTCTGCCTTGTAAATTGAGAGTTTCAATGTGAGATATCGTCGAATTCTCACATCTTCATAACATTTTAAAAAATTGAAGTGGGGGGGGGGGGTCTTTTTTTTTTAGCAAAATTTACAGCTTATGCCAGACAGCATACATGCAATTCAACTCAATATAATTTTCTTTGTACTACATACTACTATTACACTTACCGGCACAATGAACTAGAAGTTTTACAATAGCTTTAAAATTAACTGAAATACTTCAAATTATAAAATGGATATTTTTTATTAAAAATTACATTCTACTTCTATTTGCTCTACTATATGTCACTTGAAGATTATTTTACACGTAAAACTACTTAAAGTTACATATAAATTTGACTGTCTTGAACATATTTAACCTAAAATATATCTTAAATATCTGAACGAGGCACTGTGGCAGAATTTTTTTAAGCTTTCTGCAACAAACTCATTAACAGCTAAATTTTTCTGCAACCGTGATATTTTTTAACAATAGTGATTTTTCAATTAATTATTTAGTATATTTACAGTAATTTATAATAAACTAGTTGACGCACCCGTAGTTGCTTGGAGCATTAAAAAAATAACACAAAATGCGAAAAAGTTTAAAATCGCTGCACAAATTTCTCATGCAATTCATTCACTAATACAAAAGGGAAAAAAAAATACTTTATTGAGCTAGAAAATTGAAATCAGATTCCTTTTACCAATGTGGAAAAATCGATGCATATCGTGAAAAATCACTACAATATCAAAAATAGCAGAGGGCAAAAATTATTATATTGACTAAAAGGATGAAACAGGATTTCTTTTACGCATGTCAAAAAATCCCTAAAACACGCGAAAAAATTCAAATTTGCAAAATTCTCAAAAATTGATATATGAAATCCAAATAAACTTTAATGAAAAGAAAACAAATTTACTATATTGGGCTAAAAGATTAAAACAGGATTCCTTGGTAGACGAATATTGTGATGTAATGAAGCAAAATAACATTTCGAATTCTGGTGCTCTATTGGTATTTTTGTAACTAAATAGAAGAATGTAAAATAAACAATTCTGAATGTTTTTTAAAGTTTGTAGATGAAATGTGTGTTTATTTTCTTTGACAGCATATTTACTAATGAGAAAAAATGCTTGTAAATTACAAAATCCCTGAAAAATCACTAAAAATTCAAAAATTGCAGAGAACAGATTTTTACTACAGTGGACATTGTAACATGAATTCATTCATGAATGTCAAAATATCGGCACAAAACTCGAAAAAACGATGAAAATCGAATTGAAAATTGTAGATGACAAAATGAACTGACGTTATGACGTTAAATGATGGAAAAGCGAATTCCTTTTAGTCAATAAAAAGGATGAAAGACAAAATTTACTACATTAGGATAAAAGTTTGCTTTCAAATTTCTTTTACGAATGGAAAAAAAATCATGATGAAATGAAAAAAACACTAAATAACTTGATAAAAAGTGTTAAAAAATCAAAAATCGCACAGGAAAAAATTTATTATATTAAGTTAAAAGTTTAAAACCAATTTCAGTTACCGAATGTCAAAAGAACACTGTATTTAAAAATCACAGGAAAAAAAAAAAATGCGATATTAAGCTAAAAGATTGAAACGAAATTAATATTACAAATGTCAAAAAAATCGCTGAGGAACCCGAAAAATCTCATTAAAAATCGTTATAAATTCAAAAATCGAGGAGGAAATATTTACTATATTAGACTAAAAGATTAAATCTGATTTCTGAATGTAAAAAAATTGCCACGGAACTCTAAAAAATTATGAATCGCATTAAAAATTGCTAAAGCTCAAACATCAAAGAGGACAAAATTTATTATATTAATCTAAAAGTTTGAAACTGAAATTCCATTTCCGAATGTTAAAAAATCACCATGGAATTTGAAAAGTCGCACTGAAAATAGTATTAAAAAGGCTAAAATTAAAAAATCGCAGATGACAAAAGTTACTGTATTATCACAAGTTTTAAATCAAATTCCTTTTCCAAATGTAAAAAAGAATTGCTGAGGGACACGGAAGAACGTTAAAAATCGCATTAAAGGTCACTAAATATTAAAAAGTCCCTGCCGGCCTGGCCTACAGGCAGAGGTAGATTTCGAAGTTAAGTATACTAATTTCACCAACAAAAACTAAATCATAATTAGATATAAATCCACTTTAAGAGTTTTATCTGCCTGCTTTTGACGAGTTTTTATTTCATTTTTATAAAATAGCTGGTTTTATCAGAATCATATGAAGGCGATATTAAAAAAAAATATTTTTCCATGCTCAACAACTTGAAATTTTCTGGCACATTTTCAGATTCATTTTTAATAAAAAAAAAATATGAAACATGCTGACGTGAATTTTGAAAAGATTTATAAGCGACCTGTGTTTTTATTTTTCTTTCAATTAATTAAAACTTGATTAATAAACAATTATTTTCTCACTAGGGCAATATTTTTCGTTTCTAACAAAATCGCTTCGAGAAATTCTGTTCAAAATGCCCACTTTGGCATCATTTTTTGAAATATATTCTGCCTCTATCAAAAAATCGATCATTACTGTACATTATATAGTTTCTGAATAAGAGAATCTAGCAGTTGGATGCGTTTGAGAGCAAAAATGAATTTAAAAATGAGTAAGAAAATAAGCAGTTTGGATTTGAATGCACCCTTAATAAGATGATTTTTTTCTTCAATCGCTATGTATTTTTAATTTGTTTTTGCTGTAAGAATTGGCCCTATCAAAAATTCGTCTATATAAATGTTGAAGACAATATTAAGAAGATATATGATAAATTCATGGAGATTTTATATGTTGTGAATTGACGGAGTTATGAAAATATTTCTTCTTCAACCTCCCTTTTTTGTTTTTGTTTTTAATTTTTTTTGCAGTACGAATTGGTTCTATCAAAAACTTGTGAATATAAAAGTTGTCAATAATATTAAGGAGATGTATAATAAAATTAATTGGATTTGATATCTTAAGAATTGACGAAGTAAGGAATGTTTTTTTCTCCCAAAAACCCTATTTTTTGTGCCCCTTGAGCCTATATTTAATTTTATCACAAATCTGTGATGCATGAATTTTTGGTGCTATTTTTAGAAGTAATAAAAACTTTAAACTGATTTTATATGTACAAAAATTAAGAAGTTATGGGTTTTTTTCGGTTTTCACAAAACTCCTCCCTATTTCCATCCCATTTGTCCGCTTTTGCCCATTAACGAACTTGATCGAGATTTTATGTCCCTTGATTTTATGTATCCGTTTGGAAGAGATTTGTGCAGAATTGCAGAAGTTATCGTGTCCAGAAGAAAGTGATATATATATATATACAGTAGACTCCCTCAAATCCGCACAGCTTGGGACCAGAGGTTGTGCGGATTTTAGAATTTTGCGGATTTCTGGTCATTTATTTGTTTACATTTTTTAACATTAATTTGATTGGTAGTGATTGGACCCCCCCCCCCTCCCCCAGAGCAATGAGATGCTCCCCCTCGGAAGATTTGAGATTGTGTTTTCAATGGTCAAAAAGTGCAATCCCCCCCTCACCGGAGCCACAGAAATCCCTCCCGGAAAAAAGTGTCTGAATTCAACATTGATGAAAACTGACGTAGATACTTCTTTCATGCTGCGATCTCAAAACGAAACTAAAACTACTTGCCATGTTACGTTGCTTCGCGCATTCGCTCCTCGCATTTCCTCTTTCTCAAGATTTTTCTCAGTCGCCTATACGCACAGATAAGCGCTTTACTATATTTACAAAACAGGGCCATTAGATTTTTTTCGGAAGTAAATTCATATTTTTCTTCATAAAAAAGCTTGCATTTAGTCGTATTAATCAGAATTACATATTAAAATGCGTACGTAATATTGAAAAAATAATAAATATTAAAACACGAGGAAACGAACGGAAGAAAAGTAAACAATTCCACTACAGTTTACACTTGCTAATATTCTACAGAAAATACAATACAGGGTAATTTTTCAAGGCTCGAAATGTACTGGAACAAATCGGAGCGATATTCCGGTTCTTGAAATTATTATAAATAAAGCTCCGATTCGTAAAATTATGGTAAATATCATTCTGTTTCATACTTTTATTAAAACATTGTTACTGTTTAATATAGCTTACTGCACTCTCTGTTACTGTTTTCATTGTTATTTAGAGCCCTGAATGTTTGTTTTTATATTGCTTTGTATGTTCAGAAATAAATTTGTCTATACATTAAAAAAAATAAATAAATAAAATAAAATAAAAAATCGGCAACAATAATTTTTAAATAGCATTCTGTTTCGTAGATTTTTCCATTTCGAGCCCTGGAATTTTTGATATAGATAAGCTAATTTATATAAAAATCAAAAGTAATATAAATTTATTTAGTAATAAATCAGCTGTAATAGCCAAAAGAGAATAATTAACAAAAAATTGAGTAAAAAAAACATGGCGGTAGTCGCTGATTTCGGCGCCATCTTGAATTTTGTGCCTGCACCTTAACTGTAAGTTTCATTGTTTACATCTGAAAAAATACGTGGATTTTAGGGTCGCGGGCTGGAGGGAGTCATACATATATGAGGATATATACATATATAAAGTTTTTTACTGAGGGTGGTTTTGGGTTCTAGGGCTCATGATCGGTGTAGATCTGCAAAAATTTTCAGAAATTTCAACATAGGAATGATCCCAATAGGTAGTATTTCATACGAAATTTACCTAAAAAAAAAAAAAAAAGAAACTTGCTGACGTGATTTTTGAAGAGATTTATAAGTGACCTGTGTTTTTATTTTTCGTTCAATTAGTTAAAACTTGATATATAAACAATTATTTTCTCAGAAGGACAATATTATTCGTTTCTAACACAATTGCTTTGGGAAATTCCATTCAAAATGCCCATTTTGACTTCATTTTTTGAAATATATTCTGCCTCTATCAAAAAATCGATCATTGCGGTACATTATATAGTTTCTGAATAAGCGAATCTACCAATTAAATGCGTTTGAGAGCAAAAATGAATTTAAAAATGAGTCAGAAAATAAGCAGTTTGGATTTGAGTGCATCCTTAATGCAATGATTTTTCCAACACAATCCTCTTCGGGAAATTCGGTTCAAAATGCCCACTTTAGCAGCATTTTTAAAAATATATTCTGCCTCTATCAAAAAATCGACCATTACGGTACATTATATAGTTTCTGAGTAAGAAAACGTACCAATTGGAAGCCTTTGAGAGCAAAAATGAATTGTAAAATGAGTCAGAAAATAAGCAGTTTGGATTTGAATACACCTCTACTTAGATGATTTTTTTCTTCAACCGCTTTGTATTTTTAGTTTGTTTTTGCTGTAAGAATTGGTCCTATACAAAACTTGTCTATATAGATGTTGTAGACAATATTAAGAAGATATATGATAAATTCATGGGGATTTTATATCTTTTGAACTGACAGAGTTATGGATTTTTTTACTTCTTCAACCCCCCTTTTTGTTTTCATTTTTAATTTTTTTTGCAATACGAATTGGTCCTATCAAAAACTTGTTAATATAAAAGTTGTAGATAATATTAAGGAAATTTATAATAAAATTAATTTGAATTGATATCTTGAGAATTGACGAAGTTATGAATTTTTTTCTCCCAAAAGCCCTATTTTTTGCACCCCTTGAGCCCGTTTTTAACTTCATCAAAAATCTGTGATACATAAAATTTTGGCCCTATTTTTAGAAGTAATAAAAACTTTAAACTGATTTGATATGTACAAAAATTAAGAAGTTATGGAGGGTTTTCAGTTTTCACAAAACCCCTCCCTATTTCCATTCCCTTGGTCCGATTTTGCCCAATTACGAACTTGATCGAGATTTTATGCCCATTGATTTTATGTATCAGTTTGGAAGAGATTGGTGCAGAATTACGAAAGTTATCGTGTCCAGAAGAAAGTGATATATATAGAGATAGATAGATAGATAAAGTTTTTTACTGAGGGTGGTTTTGGGTTCTAGGGGTCATGATCGGTGTAGATCTGCAAAAATTTTTCAGAAATTCCAACATAGGAACGATCCCAATAGGTAGTATTTCATACGAAATCCACCTAAAAATCTCAGGGTATTAAATTTACTTTAATGCAGTTAAGTGGATCATAGGAATCAGAATTCTTTCATGAATAACAAAAAATCGATGTGGGACAATAAAAATTCTAAAAATCGCTATAATTTAAAAATCGTAGAGGCCAAAATTTACTCTATTAAGCAAAAAGTTTGAAACCGAATTTGTTTTACCAAAATAAAAATAAAAAATCACCATAAACTGCGAAAAAACAATAAACATGCTTAAAAATTTAAAAATTGCTGTACTAAATCCGAATAAACTTCATTGAAAAGAGGTTGAAACTTTTCATTTACTATGTAAGGCTAAAAGATTGAAACCGGGTTCTTTATATTAATGTAGGAAAATCGCTTTGCAACATAAAAAAAAAAGTCCTCTAAAAATTGCATAAAAAGTTAAATTAAAAAATCAAATTATAAAATTCAGTATCGGGCTTTGAGGTGCATAACTAAATACATAGAGGTATCTTCCTCCCAAATTTTGGTAATATTACAAATAATCTTTATGAAAATTTTGACAAAAATTCTCATAATAAATCACTTTCACTGAAGGTATCAGTATCACTACTGTAATGTGAATCGGTGTCTGAAGAATCTCCATCATTCCATAAAATGTTATCTTTGCTTCGGTCCAATCCGCCTTCTTAAAACTTTTTTAAATTATATCGCTTGTTATTGAAGTCAAGCTTTGTAATATCCAACTACACATTAGTTCCATGGATGGACGCCTTACTTTTCCACTGGGAGTTTTTTTCTTTGTTCCCATTGACCATTCAATATTCATATATTCACCTTATATTGTCTTTAAACGGTTTGTTAACTGATACAACCAACGGTTGCAGAATCAATGTGAATCCTCCAGGAATTATCACACGATCTGTTTTGCCTTCTGAAAGTTCCTTCTTTACATCATCAATAAGATGTCCTCGGAAGCTATTGAATACCAGTATGGATGTTTTTTTGAGCAATGATCTAAACCTTTTCTTCCAAGCATTGCGAACCCAATCTTTCATCATTTTTTCATCCATCCAATTTATGCGAAGAAAATATTTGGACGATTTTTTCTGCTTCAAATACGAGGTGCAACTATTACGCGAATAAACATGGTAATACCTAATGGGCAAAGCCTTTCGAAAAGTTGAATGTATGATATTTATATACAGTCCTCCCCACTTAATCAGGTCACGGATATTCGAATATCCCGCTTATTCGAATAGAATCCTCCGGAACCGAATTTATTCCCATTAGTTCTATGTTATTTTTCCCCGCTTAATCAAATAACAACTGTATGACATATGTTTGAAAATAAGCGCGGAAAGCACATTTCAGCTGGAATTTCCTTCCACCTTTTGTCAATTTCGGTTCCTTTATGCTGAAAACAAATTTTCAGTTCTTCTTGCAGTGATTTCGGCCAGTAGGTGTATAATGGACAGGTCAAATGATTTCCCCACCTTGATCTCCCCACCATCACTTCTTGCAGTTAACTAGGCTTTAATGCCGTCACTTCGAGACTCGAGATGGTTTTGTGGTATTTTGCACTCATTCGAAAAATAACTCGATATTTACTCCTTTAAAATTCCACTTAAACCATTTTAAATGATTTTTTAAGGCAGTATAAGTAACGTAAATTAAAAGTAGCAGAGTTTTGACCCAATTCAAACGAGCTGCATTAAGTGTGATGTAAACCATATAAATGCATGTACTGACATTAAATTAATACGTATTTACTTTATATTAGCATTTGTATTTATTTTAGTTTATGTTATTGTATTAACGATTTATTATGCTGTTAATTAAATATACCGTAGATGGTTATTTTGCCTTTTTATTGCACAATAAATATTACAGTTATGATCCCCCGTTTAATCAAATACCCCGCTTAATCGAATATTATTTCTGGAACCGCCAATATTCGTTTAAGCGGGGACGACTGTATTTAATCTCCTGAATGGTTTAAATTGATGAATTAGTTAAATAATTCTCATTCATTTATGTTTTATTTGTGATCCCAATTCATTCTCGTTGCACTTTTTTTGGGGGGGGGGGGCGGGGGGGGGGGGGGGGTAATCTCTGGCACCACGGCTTTTTTGCTAATAAGAAAAAATTCCATTGGATTTTCACAAAAATTTATACTCTGATCTAAAATATTTTTCTATTTATGCTATGAACAGACAAACACAAAGAAACAGAGTAAAACTTTCTTTTATCAGTAAAGATAAATTGTTCAAATACTTTTATTAAGGTTTGTTGATTGAGTACGAGGTTAAATTGCTGCAATTTGTAGCAATGCACCACAGATTTGAAAATTATAAATAGATCAATTTTTTGGGAAAGGGAAAGGGGAGATTGTACACGTATGATTAATTAAACTTATATAAATAATATTACTATCAGATAGTTTTAGCAGCTAGAGATGAAAGTTTTCTGCAGTGGCCCTTTCCGTTTCTGAGACAGGCAAACAAGGTACTACCAATTTTATAAAACTTATAAATCTTAAATAGCATTAGTAAAGGAAATAGGTAGATAGTAAATATCTATGTGCAGGCATCGTGCACTGTAAATTAATTTACATGATGTCACATACATTTGAAATTTTAAAATCAGATAATACATGAAAGACAATGATATCGGGAAAGGGAAAACAGAGGAAATGTGTTGTGATAGGGAATAATGGCTACATAAATTTGATAAAGATGGGAATTTCTGCTTCTTGTGCATTGTGTTATCCATAGAAAGAAATTTTAGTATTCAAAGCTTTTCCAGCAACTATTAATAAGTCACAAAAATGAATTATAAAATGCATGAATGTTATCAGTTTTAAAGCTAAATGTAAGTCTCTCTTCAAGATATTTTGAGAAGATAAAAATGCAGACCCTATAATACTTTTCTTTTAACATTGAGGTAAGTTAGAAAAGTACAACAAAACTCTTTTTTGGCACAAAGGCAAAGATGTATAACCTCACTGCAGTTATAATAGTATGTTAAAACACATTTGTCACAGAAGATTCACCTGTTTGATAGTTAAAAATGTGAAAAGAATAGTTATTGTTAAGGCTTTATTATGCTTCCTCTGTATGAATAGAGTTCACTTTTTAAATAAGAGACATAATTTACAGTGTGACGAAGGTGGGGGGTGCATAGCGATTTTACAGATGCTTTTGTCGAGCATGGTGAATAAAAGGTTGGGAATCACTGGTTTAAAGGGAATCTCAAATCTCATAGAAAAAGAATAAACTTCATTTCAATTAAAAGGGAAATAATGTTATAGTTAATGAAGATTTCAACAAACAAATGGGATTCTTGGTTGAAATATCCCTGTATAATGTACTAACAGATTTATTCAGAATATCCCTGTAATTTTTCTTCATAATTATCATCTGATATAGACTTTATATCTGCAGTGTTTGTGTTGCTAAAGAAAAAAACATTTCGAAATTTTAAGATCTGAGTTTTTATTAATCAATCTGGTACTTTTGTATCATGAATGCCAGGAAGATACATTATGTTACAATGATACTGACAATACTACTTACAGCAACCCTTATTTTTTTCATGCTACATCGTAAATGCACAATATCGTATAGTTGCCACATTAAAAGCAATTGGAAAAGTATTTACATTAGTTATAAACAAAACATCTACGAGGGCTTTTCAAAAAGTAAAGATACAATGCCGCATACACACTCAAAAAAATCTTATTTGATAAAATGTTTATTACGAATAATTTACAGCTATATATCTTATTTTTCACCATAATTGCCGCCATTGTCCAAGCATTTGTTTAGTCTCATAGACGCCAACATTGTAAAACCTGCATCAGGAGTAAATTGGTTAAATTTCAGGAGTTTTGGGTGTCCATCAGGAGTAAAATTTAAGCATTTCAGGAGTCATTTCAGGAGTGATACGATTTTTTTAAGCTATGCTTTATTTAATAGTTAATTACAAATATTCTACAAAATCCACACCTTTAGCAACATTTCTGCCTATTCATACAAACATAGTTGAAATTAAGGTTCCATAATTTACTTTTATCTTCAAAAAGTAAATGATTTTTTGTTATGAATTTATAAAAAAGGCTTTAAAAAACAATATATGAAGGAATAATATGCATAAAACATCATTGTTGATATATTTTTAAAAGTGTCCATAAGGTATACGATATCATGTTTTAAAATTATGTAAAGTACATTTTTCATATGAGAAAAATAAAAAATATTCTTTTTTGGTATCAGATTAACTAATCAAATCCCATCAGACTATCTTAATCTATATGTGACAAACATATTATATTTTTGGAACTAAAACACTGTATATACCTTAAACTAAATGATTGGAGAAAACAGAAAATAATATTAGCTTATAAACATAATACTCATCACAAATAAGTAATTCGTTTTTTAAAAATTACAAATTCACTTAAAAACTTACCTTTTAAATATAATTGTAGAAGTTTAAAGGAACAATGGAGAAAAAAAAGAACTCATGAAAAAATAACGTTTACAAAAAAAAAATTTTTAATCTATATGATAAAAGGTACACAAATTTATATTAAAATGAAAAATACAATTATTCAAAATGAATAAGAAAAAACTTAAAACAATGTGCAGTTACAGCTATGACTGTTGTATTCATAAATGAATACTTTTTTTTTCTAATATTGTTAAACATAATTAAATGATATTCTGATAAATATCCAAATTTAATACATATAAATGAATAAATTTTTTTCAATATCAAATTGACTTAGTTCCTCCCACTGGACCTCAACTTATTCTGAATGATACATGTAAAATTGCAGATATTAATCTTACAGTTTGATAACTAACAGACAACTATTCAAAAGTACAAGATGGAAAATAAAAAAGTTAAAATATTACCACCAAGCATGGTGACACTAGCAGATTCATTATGCAAAATAAAAAATTTACTTTTAAAAATTTCTAATTCACTTAATATGATTATACCCAGTTAATATATCTGCAAACAAATTATACATCAGAAAATTACAAATTTTAATTTCATTAGTAAATTCTCCAAAAAATTTTAGCTCACCTCATGTTGTATTATACAACTTTATATTAAAATTATTTTCAAGCTAACTTTATGTTATGATTTGATAACTAAACACAAAGATGAAATATTTTAAAATAAATGATGAAAAACTCAAAACAATATAAAATAAACATATCAATACAATAGTTTACTAAAATTGTCTTCTTAAAAATTGAAAATTTAGAAATTTACTTTCTAAATGATTATATTTTATTTAAAATGTAAATCAAGAAAAAAATTTTAACCTATCATTTCAAGGAATTGTAAGTTGCAGATTTTAATTTGGTTAGCAAATCCTTGGAAAATTTTGAATTGTAACACTTTTCATTTTTTGACAAGGTGTTCATTTTTTCAACAATAATATCAGATAATGTGCTACTAGACAAATTTGGACGATATTCGTTTAGATTTTTCCTTACAATGCTGAATATTCTCTCATCTTCAGCATTGCTGTGTGGTATAACTAAAATCATTTTTATGAATTTTGAAAGAATATCATATTTTAACTCCCCATTGGTACCTTTCATCTGTGATATTTTATGCCAGGCTAAATCAATACGATTGCAATTTGTTATTTCTTCATTGAAATTTTCAATTTGGTACCTGAAAAATTGTGTTTCAATGGCATCACTTTGTGTTTCATCAAACAAATGGGTAAATTTTGATAAAAAAAAGGTTATATGTGAAAATGGAACTGATTGTCTAATTGCTATATCAGCAACTTCTGCACATTCTAACAGAGGATTTTTCAGGTCAAACTTTGAAACAATATACTTTGATGATGTAATGTAAAAATCTTTGACCTTTTTAAAAAAGTATTTGACATCATCTGTATTCATTTTTTCTTCTGATTTTAAAGTATTCAAATAGGACTTAGCTTCATGACCTATCACTATGGTATCCATATCTCTGTGATTATTTTTCAGTTCAACGTCTACTGACAAGATATCAGTGGCACTGGAAATAGCATTAGATTTTAGAAACCTTGCATAAATTTCAGACAGAAGATCAAGCAGTATTCTCTTGAGCTTATGGATTAGTGGAACATTTGACATTAAACATTCATTTGTTCTTGTAAAAATGGGTAAAACGTTTTTTAAAAACAAACAATAAAGTTTGAATTTTGGATCATGAAGGGAATTGTAAACTCTGTCCAAACGGTTTTGAGGACCATTTTTCTTTTCGACAACAGTCTTCCACTTCTTACTGCATTGTCCAGAGGGTGAGGGTTCACTTAAATTGCGTTTCAGACTTTTCTGTTTCAGATTATCAGAAGAATCAGCACATTTTAAATTTTTTGAAGTTTCGGACTGGTTGTTTTCAACATTTATTTTTTTTTGTGAGAGATTTTTTTCACACTTAAAAAATTCTCCGAGTGGCTGCCACTGTTCCAAAAGTCTCGTTATACACTTTTCAAGTGACAACCAGCGAGTCACTGCATGCTTGATAATTTTTCTCGATTCTACACCACATAATGACTGGAATTGTTTCAACATTTGTTGCCGTTTAGTACTTTTATTAAGATAAAAGTATACATCAATTAATAGTTCATCTATAGAACAGGGTAATTTAGCAGCAGCATTTTGAGCAGCTATATGAATAAGATGACAATAGCAGCCCATAATGAATGCATCAGAGTTTTTTTCTTGTATATATTTAGATACACCTTTGTACTTTCCTGTCATTACTGAGGCATTATCACACCCAAATGCAATACAGCTTTTCCATGATACCGATCGCTTTTCCAGTTCGTGATCAACTAATGAAAATATATTACTGCCTGTGGATGTATTGGTATTGCTTGCAATACACAGTACAGTTGACAGTACTTCTCCTATACTTTCATCAAAGTACCGTATTACGATAGGAAACAAAGTTTCAGACCCTCCATCATTGCTGCCATCGGTTGATAATGAAAAGGGGGAATCTTTAAGACAAGATGACAGCAATTTTGATGTTTCAGCAGCCATCAATGAAATCATTGCAGTTGTCTTAGTCCTTCCTGCACTATAGTTTGATGCAATTTTGGAGTCTGGAAACATATTCTTAAAAAGAGGTCCAGCATGATCCGCAGCGGCGAGCGGGATGTTATGCGATATCAAGAATTTGATAAAAAGAGCTTCTGCCTTTGTAATATTCGAAGTATCTTGATTTTGAAAATATTTTTCAACTGTTTTCACTTTTTTTGTAGCCGATACTTTTTTTTGATGTATAGGGCCATTTACATGCCTCCGACAGTCATCTACGCCACCATGGGCAATATTAAATTCAGAGTTGCACACAGTACAGAGTGCCGAACTCTCTAATTCACCACTTTTTAAACATGGCCATTTGAGCGAATACTTCGGTAGAAATTTTTGATTTCTAATGGCTTTTCGACGATCTTTTTTGTTATCTGTAACATCAGGTTCAGTATCCATCAGAATAACAACGAAAAAACAGAAACGCAAACTTAAAAAAAAATCACATAATATCGCACACGGTAAAGAAAAGCACGCAATCTGCACAAAACAGAACAACGCCGAGAAAAATATTTGTAGTTAAAGTTACAGTTTTAAAATCGATTACCATGGGAGAAAGAAATATCTTTTTGAATATTCAGACCACGGGGAAAAGAACAAACAAGCATACTATGAAGGGCGGGGTCAGTTATTTTACGTCATCGCCGCTACTTTCTACTCCGCTCTCATTTGCTGATAAGCGCTTGCATTTTAAGGATAGAGTTGCGGTTTAACATCGATGCTAGAAAGAAGTGTGCTCTGATTCGTTAATCGTTGTTTACGTATTGAGGACAAGTCGGAGATCTTTACAAGAGACAGAGAAAAGCATGCATTGTTTACAAGTAGAAAATCGGATTGGGAATTTCGCGACTTGCAGAGAAACTGATATTCGATAATTTTTTTTAGGTTGTTGATGCTGATTTCCGTATTTTCAGCTTTATTTCCGTACTTCCGTATTTTACTACGCATTTCCGGAGAAACTCCGGAAATTCCGGAGTTGTTGGCATCTATGTAGTCTGGGTACAAGCTTCTGTATCCCATTGTCATAGAAGTTTGCCGCCTGCTGTCAAAACTACATTTCAACTTCAGTTTTGATCTCATCATCATAGTGGAATTTTTGCCCTGCAAGGAGTCTCTTCAGGTAAAAGGATAAGTGGAACTCACTGAGTGCAAGGTCTGGACTGTATGGCGGATGGCTTAAAACTTTCCACATGAATTTCATCACTCGCTTTTGCATAGCGCGTGAGGAAGTAGAGTGCGTAGCGCCTTCCTCTTCTTTTTGTGATCTTCCGTTAACATTTTCGGAACCCAGCGTGCAAATAATTTACGGTACCCTAAAATCACAGTTTCATGAAGAGTTGTCATGTCACAGACACTTCAGGTTTGATTTTAAGCAACTCTTTCATTATGAGATGCCTATTTTGCTCGGATCGCTTCCTCTGTTTGTTGGAGAAGGGCATCAGAGATCACAGGTGGTCTACCTGTTCTGGATTCTTCATAATCATTGGTACTACCACTCGAGAAAGCACAACACTATTTTGTTACATTTTGTCGAATCATAATGTTTCCATAGACAAAAACAATTTCTTTGTGAATTTTCGCTGGACACTTTCCTTTTGCATGAAGAAAAAATATGATGGATCGAACTTCACATTTGGCAGGATTTTTAATTGACACAGCAATTCTAAGCATTTGCTACACGAAGCAGGATCACCATAGAATTAAGGAATGACTGTGAGGGAAAAGTCAACGGTTCAAGATTATAATCTTTGTTGTCAACGCGCTCATTAAAACTTTTCCCCCCTATCGTCTGCGTTATATTTTTACTTTTCGAAAAGCCCTCGTATATTACATTCATAGATATACATAAGACCAGTTTTTTTCATACCACATTTTCTAACTAAAGTCTTCTTAAAGTATAACACACACACATATATATATATATAAGAAAATATTAAAAAAAAGGAGGGAAACTGCTTTTGGATTTGAGTTTCAATATTATAAAACAAACTTACAAATTTACAACATTGGTGCACTGGGTGCCATCTTTCCTGACACTCTTGCAGTGTCCGAAATCTTTGGATGTGCCAATCTGCATGACTTTCCCAGGGTGGTCAACAGTCATGGATGCATAGTCGTCTTTCTAGAAGAAAATATGACAATTCAGTTTTTATTTTAAAACAAAATATGGCACTGATCAGTTAGTTAAACCTGGCTCATAAGATCTTGATAATTTTAATGGCTGGGGACTTATTCATAAGCTTTGAGCGAAATTAAAACAAAAATTAAAATTATTTTTATTACAACTGATTTATTCATTTTAAAATTTTACATTATTTTGAATATTCCAGTAGCTGTATTGCCATAGGAATTCTGATCTTAAGCAAAAAATATTATTTTAATAAATACCAGGAAATCCAACCCAAGTTGCAGAATATAGCTGAAAATAACTTTTAATTTTAAACTCCTTTTTTTTTTTACATTTAATATATATTTTTAGGCTGTCTACCAACCACACTAAAAAGCATTTACATACATTATGACACTTTTTTATTTAAATTATAAAGCTTTGAAATTTATTAAAAAGCATGTATAAATAAAATAAGTAGTCATATATGAAAGTTTAAGGGAATTTTTTTATTTTATGGACGAAAATATACTTTTCTGACTAAGCGAGAAAGTAAACCTTAATTTTTGTCATTTGGATAGCTACCTTTAATATTTTAAACATTAAAAAAAAAAAATTTTTTAAGCGCGGTGGGGATGGTGGACCCCAATAGGGTTAATCATCTAATTTTCTGTGCAATGATATTTTTAGCTGTAATAATATCTGAAAATCCATTCATTTTTATTCATTTTGTCATTTCATATGACCTAATATTTTTCACTAAAATATTCCCGTTCTCATCATACCTTTCATATATAGTAATTCAATAATGCCACATATAAACTGTATGGAATCATAATTTTGTGAAAACTTCCCAATAGCCTGAGAATGTCTTGCATTGCCAAGAAAATGTGAGTTGGAATAAGCAATAAATTAACTCTAGGTTCGTTTGAATGAATTTTCATTAAAAAATATAAAATCATATACATTCGGGAGAGCAGTCTTTCAACAATAGGTTCATTTTAAAAGATTTTTGTTTAAAAATATAAAGCCATTCAACACTGATCTTAGGTACATTTACAGTTATTATCACAGGCCCAGGGAATGCTGGGCAGGTCAGCTAGAAAGATTCAGCTAATATCTTTGATTTACTAAAAAAAGAACTTCCATTATATGAATAGTTCTCTCTTACTAGTAATTGAAAAAATATAAAAATGGTAAAATAGAAATAAAATGAAATCAGACACAAAATCATCTAGTTTTTAATAAAAGCCAAAACTCTTTCGAAAAGGATGATTTTCTTTAGATGGTTTTGTGGTCAAGTAAAAAAAAATACTGTCCGTTTGTTCATACAAAAATAATCTGATGAGTCAAATGAAATTAGGTATCGAAAATATTAACCATTCCATAAAAACTTCCCCTTTTTGGTGCAACTGCAATTGTTTGAAAGGTCTCTCAAATTCACTATATTCAGGCAGAATTTGGTACTTACATATTACCCATGCCAGGGTGTTAAATTACCAAAAATGGTTGCCAATTGCCAATCATGTTCAAAACAGTAATTTAGTACGCAAATATACAAAACATCATTAATAACGATAAACAACATAAAATCAAAATAATAATAATACAAAAGAATAATTTAGTATATATTTATTAAAAATACATGTAAACATCAGACTGTCAGCTTTTGGCAATAAAAGATAGTTATTATTGCAGTTTTACTTCCCACGGGATGTTATACCTGCCTAAATGAAAATAATATGAGTATCTATATATATACTACATCATACTATATAGTTTATATATAAATACTTCGGCAATAAGTACATAATATTAACTATACTGTTAGAATACAGAATTAAAAAAGTGCAATCTAATTAACATTATCAATATTATTGTTGATGCAGCACATTTTCTGGAATGGAAAATATGTAAGTACTATAACCTTCATATATTCTTATCGGGATTCTTAAGATAACCAGTTTTGTTTTCAAATAAGATTAATTCATCTTTGAAGATATCCCAAACATCGATTTAAAATACAATAGCAGGTATTTCAAATAGATGTGCAGAGTACCAAAAACAAATGAATGCCAAACAATAACAATGAGATAGCATTACAAATATGTGATTTATCGAAAAATAAAATTTTGGTTGATTCTTTAGCAGCTGAATGACATAATACCAGAAATTTTCATGCACAGGATTGAAAATTATTTTGTTATTGGGTCAGAAAAATTTCACCAGAGAAAATTAAACATTCGACAACACACATAAATTTATAGAAAAACAAAACAAACAAAAACACTTTTTACTTTTGCTCAACTTGATATAACATAGTAAATTAGAAAGGTGATGATTTTAAAAAAATATTAGTAATCTGTATTTCTTTTAAACACTGATAAATAAAACTAGAACAAAGTAATTATTATTATAATTTTTTTTATTATTATTAAAAGAAGGTTTAATACCTCTACTAAAAAAAGAGCATGTTTTTGGAGAATTTTATGTCAAAGAAATCAATTCAGGGTATTTTGCAATATATTTATTGAAGTTTAGGTAAGCTCCATGAATTTTTTTAATCATAAATATTTGAAACTTTGTTTCATATGACAAAAAGAATATGCTATGAAACTACAATCTATGATAATTTTTCTCATGATTCAGTCATCTAAAACCAACCTATACAAAACAAAAGCACCAAACTTAAAAAAAAACCATAAAAAAAAAAAAAACCTTTTAAAATTAAATATTGGTATAATCTCTAGAGCAAAGCTACAAATATTTTGGATTGAAAGAATTCATGGAGCTTTTCTAAACTCCAATAAACACGGTGCAAAACCTTCTGGTTTAATTTCTTTAGCCAAGGAAAAAAAAAAAAAAATCTTTTTTTTCAGGGGGGGGGGGGGGGGATAGTAAAACCTCCCTTAAAGGCTTTTTTCCTATATCCAATTCTGCTAAATCAATTTGAATTATGTGAAAATGAACACTCTCACCAATGTTGGAGCAGACAGAATAACAGCTACAACTTACGTCTCTCGCTTCCAAGAAGCTCGGATTTAGGAGTCCAACAACAGCCCCTGCAGATGTCTTCCAGTGCTCCTTGTGTACCTCTCCAAACAAAAAGAGACTGGCCAGTTTGTCTGGGTAATGCAAATCAGTCAGCTTCCAGATAGAAAACATTTTGCCCTGAAAAAAAGCATTAAAAATGACATATTTTTAAAACATTTCATTATTGTAGATTTTAAAACGAGTATGATAGAAAAATCTGACTATTAAAATTTCAACTACATAGACACTAAAAACCAATTAAAAATTACACACACACAAACACACAGAGACAAAAGAGATTTCGGTCTTTACTAGAAGATGTAGCACTTCCATATCAGAATAATAGCACAATGGCACGAAAATCTCTTTGAGAACTGTTTTTTGCATTCGTGAAACAAAATATATTTTTCAGAGGAAGGAGGTTAGAAAAAAACCACACAACACTAAAAAGACAATTTTGAAGTATGTTTTAAAGAATAGTATTATTGATACGAAGCACGAACTTTCTACATTTAGGGGAATTTTCACTTTCTAAAATATACCATCAGATATAAATATCTCCGACCAGTGCCACTTAATGCCAATAATGGGAAAATTTAACATAAAGACCTACTCATAATACGTATCTTTGGTTTCATGTAATCCATATTAATTTTCCATACACCAGTTTGTAAAGTTTCCATATAGATGACTATCTTGTTACTCAAATTCAATTGTTTTTTCTCCCATTTAATTGATTTTTATTTTTTAAAAAACAGCTGTAAATAAATTTTAATGTAGTCACAAATGTAATCTTGAAGCCATCAAATCACATTCGCTCGTGACAGTTTTTCACATTGCATAGCAATTGTTTATTAATTTTTAAATGAATCGTGCTCATTAATGCACTTTTTATATGACAGAATCTCATCTAATGTTCATTATGTGTGATGTGGAGCATTGCAATTGTTAACAAAACACATTATGTAACAATTATCTATTACTGGTGTTAAATCACATTTTTTCATGACACTATTGTTTACCATAAATGGCTGAAAGAAAAGTAAACAACTACCATTCCTTCTAAATTCTCATATTTCTTCGCAGAAATTTATGCCTTTTCTTTTTGCAGCACAGCGCACAAAGTTAAAAATCCTTGAAATTATTTTCTTTATTTGTTACTTTGAAGTAACTATAAACAAATTATCAATGATTTAAATTTCTCATGTCCTAGAACGCAAAGTTTAAAATCATTAGATAAAACACAAATTTTGAAATTCTTCTGCCTTATTTGTTAATTTGTAATAAGAATAAATTAATAATCAAATCATAACATACTGCAAAAGCAAAGTGTACAGGAAAACTGCTCTGTTTACATAGTTCTGAAAAGTAAGAAGAAAATATGGAATCTATGAATCTCCACTTTTTTTTTTTTTTTTTTCTCCCAAAGTGTTCTTGGATTTGGCAATTTTTAATTTGTAGATTATTCCTAGAAAATAATATTGTGTTAATGATGTTTGTTGTAGAAAACAGGATCATTTTCTTTCACAGGGTGCAGTGTTACAATTTCCTATTTATTATGAACTCAAAATAAGAAAGGACCATTTATATCATATAGCTTTCACTTAATTAAACACACTTTTTATAAACAATACTGATATTTATATAATACTGATATATGTTTATATTTTAAAATAACATTCACAAACAAAACATGATTTTATAATAGACTCTGTTATTTTTTGTTCTGTTCAAAAAAGATTAACATCATTAAAATACATAGAAATCAATTATTGCACATAGAATTCTTTTGTATGCTTCTACAAAAGAATTATACATGCTGCACATGCTATTTCCAATAGGAGATATGCTATAATGATCCTTAATAAATTACATAGAAATTGAAATACAGTAGATCTTTATAATGCAATTCTCCATATAACGGAGAACTTCTGAGATGTAAACAATGAATTTTGCAGTTAAGAAGCACCTGCATTTCCACTATAAAAAATTGCTACTTTTAGAAAGCTAAATTTGATACATTACTTCAACTTTCTATCCTTAATTCAGAACTTTTTAATAAAAAAATTGCTATTATTACAATAAACATTTCTGAAAATGAGTAATATAAAGAATGATTTGATACAGGTATATTTGGATTGAATCGTGTTTCTAAAGTAAATTTAACATTGTGTGGAATAATCTATATTATGCAAAAATTTATTACCGCCTGGTAACAAGGAATGCAGTATAAAGATACTCTAATGTATTTTGATATGTCTCAGATTTATTTGGTCATGTTTATAAGGTAAATTTAATTATGTATGAAATGTGATCCATATAACGCAAAATTCTATATAACGCACAACTTTGCATTTTTAGGTTTGTGTTATAAAGATCTTCTACTGTATATTTAGGAAAATTAAGAGACAGACAGGCAGACAAATCAAAGTCATAAGAATTTTTAACCTTAATGAAAAATATTAAAAAGCGTAAAAACCAAAGAAAGTTGCTACAGGCAACTTAAAAAAAAAATTGCTCACCACTGTTTCTAACAAAAATAATTAATATCAAGATTAGTTAAAATCTACAATGGAGATTATTCTTCTAAAATAATGGATATGCAAATTAATTCAATGGCAGCCCTGCAGAAACTAAAATAGATCACAATTTATTATTCTAAAAATAGAAATATGAAGAAATATACTCCAAAAATATAAATTTGCTAACTCTGACGCCATGATTAAACACATGGGTCAGAGAATAATGATGTTTTACATGAACAATGTTCTACATCTATGTCTTGTTTCTTTTTTATCATTGTTTTTTATCCATAGTCTGAATTTTAAAAATAATTTATATTCACTGAAGAGCAAAAACTTTTATTTAAATCTTCAGATTCACAGATGTCTAGAAAAATATTTCAATTTGAACTACATCTATACAGGGTGTTGCCAAATTCAACCAACAAATTCAGAGGCGTGATAGTAGGCATCAAGAGGAAATAAAATTGCCATGGAACATGGTGTCGCAAACCACCTATTTAATCAAAAATACAGGGTATACCATCCTAACTAAATTTGTGTTGCCACTAATAACTCAGGGCGGGATGACGGGATTCGCGCCCAAAATTTTGAAATCCCGCCCAAAATAATATCGTGGGCGGGAGACTCCCGTCCAAAAAATTTCACCATTTTCATGAAAATTTTGCATTTTGAAATTACGATTAACTCCCACGAACGCCTTGCAAATTTCCCGATATTTCCGCGCGACTAATTGACACATTTTGCGTTTTTTTTTTTTTTTTTTTTTTTTTTTTAACCGCGAAAGATTGTTGAAACTCACGAATTTTCGATGCAACCAATAGACAAATTTCATTATTTTTTTTCTCGAGATCAGTTGACAAGTGTCCGCGACCGATTGGCGAATTCAGGGGTGATTCTGTTACGAATTTTCCGAAAATTGTGAAAAATCGGTCATCAGTTCAACAGAAAAATATCGTGAATTTCGACAAATGATCGCCGAAAAAATCAATTTTGTCAATTGTTCAAGGAAAAAATCGCCAATTTCGTCGCAAAGTCTTGCGAATAAAACACAAATTTTGTCAAAGGATCGCGGAAAAACGTGAATTTCGTCAGATTACGGGAAAAAAAAACTTGAAACTCATCAAAGGATTGCAAAAACACGCAAATTACATCAAAGGATAGCAAAAAAATCATAAATTTCGGCAAAGGAACGCGGGAAAAAATGCGAGTTTCAGCAAAGGACTGCGAAAAAAGAGAATTTCGTCAAAGGATCGCGGAATAAACACGAATTTAGTGTTTAGTCAAACGGCCGCTAAGAAAAAACCGCGAATTTCATCAAAGAATCGCGAAAAAACATGAATTTTGTCAAAGGATCGTGAAAAAAACGCGCATTTCGTCAAAGGATCATGAAAAAAAAACACGCATTTCGTCAAAGAATCGCGAATTTCGTCCAGGGATCAAGAAAGAAACCCCGCGAATTTCGTCAAAGAATCGCAAAAAAAACTCTAATTTCGTCAAAGGATCGCAGAAAAACGGCAAATTTCGTCAAAAAATCACGGAAAATGGCAAATTTCGTCAAAAAATCTCGAAATAACGGCAAATTTCGTCAAAAGATCTCAAAACAACGGCAAATTTAGTCAAAAAATCATGAAACAACGGCAAATTTCGTCAAAAGGTCGCAAAAAACGGAAATTTCGTCAAAGAGGCACGAAAAAACACATAGCTAGTTCTGGGAGTACCCTCTTAATAAAACATGGGTGGTTAATCCACCGGGTTCATATGGTAAAAAAAACAAATAACTGACTTCTGAATAAAGATGGCTAACTTTAAAACTAAACTATTTATTTAAACTTAAACATTGTAAAACATGAACAGACTACCCCTGCAACCTGCAAAGGTGAAAAATGCATAACTCAAAACATCGTACAACACTCAAGAGAAAAACAAGCATAAGAGAGAGCAGATCCGCCCTGCAGAAGTATTTATCAGTGCCTAATACAGTTTTACACATGCACAGTCCCAGCCTCCAATCAGGAAAGGCACGTGGCGATGACGCAATACGTACGTACTGAAAAAACACTTCCTATTACCGGAAGTTACATCTATAAATAGAAGGAGCAAGAAGCATGTGCGAATGTTTACTTTAAGAGAGATCGCGCATCGACAATAGTAAGATCGCGATCGATGTGCTTAACTGGAAAACAAACTATACATCGCAGTGACGCGAGACCTAAGGAAGAAAATAGATAAAAGATAAACCTTCACAACATACCCCCCCCCCCCTCATCCCTTCTGTTGTAGCCTTTCAGAAAATTTGCTGTCAGTTTCAGAATTTTTTTTTTACTCAGAATCATCCCTGCTTTCGTACTTTTTTAAATAAAAAAAACATTTTGCATCATTATTCTGAGTTGATTTAAATTACTTCAATGGTATTCTGTCATGCCTGTATTAATACAGACATGACAAAATAATTAATGCAAATCTTTAAAAAGCACGTAAAATAACAGTGAGTTTCATATTTTTTTCTCCCTCCCAAATAGCTCAACTCCCCTCCATTTATAAATGTTGGTAGGGAGACTCCCCTCCTATGAAAAATTGAATTTCAAGCCCTGTAACTTTCAGAAAACTGAAGTATATTATAATGAAACTTTTAATAGACACGCTCACTTTTGTTGTAAATGTGATAACATTAAAAAAAAAGTGGAAGAAGTTTCCATTATATGTGGCAGCAGTATGCATGACACTTAGGATTTAATCTAGGAAAAAAGGATTTTTAGCCTTTTGGGTAATTGCAGCCAATAACTTCTAGCCAAATAAAAATAGCTTTAGCCAAGGGAAAAAAATGTTTTATTTATACAAAATTTCTATATACATGAGTATTATTTTTAGTTATGCAACATACAAATACATCTCTTGTAAGATTGACCCTTCGAGATTTGGCTGTATACCACACAGCAAATGCTTTTTTTAATAGAAATTCTTTTCAAAATTCCCCTTCCAAATTAATCATCAAGTTACTTAAATTCTTGATTGTCAGTTTGTTTCTCAAGTCAGTTTTTGTTATATTCATGAGACTTATATATGTTATATTCATGAATCCCCCTTCAGTCTGCTGTAGACAAAAAAAGTGATGCTACAAATTCATACAAAGAAGTCACATTGGGAAACATGTCAGTAATGCCATTTTTATGAAAAAAAAAAATACAATAAGCTAGTTTTATTTCTTTATACGTTGTAGGCAGAACCCGCATAAATTCAAGTCTGAAAAGTTTATACGACATGCATCTGGCACATTGATGATTCAAAGCTAGTGCACATCATATCCCATGTTTATACAATCTGTGATTTTCGTTTTCGCCATATGCTGGAGTCGTGTCTGATGCAAATGACGTCACACTGTTTGAAGACACTTGCATAGAGAGCACGAGACAAATTTTGAAGTGTTGCCGCAGCGCAGATGCAATATGAGATTTTTTTTTTTTCATTTTTGTACAATGGCAGCAGGTTTACGAAATGCGGAACAACAAAATGGGAATGATATAGCATATTTCTTTGGTTGTCGCTATTTGGCTAATTCACTAAATGCTTTGGGGGCAAAAAGCACTTCCAGTTAGCTTTTTGGCTAGCTCTAGATTAAACCCTAACACTTCACATTATGAACTGTGACTAGAAGTTCATACGGTATCGATTACATGAGCACCCTGTTTTTTCAGAACTTTTCATGTTGTTATCACATTTTATACAAAACGAGGTACATATTGGTACATTTTCATTGCATCATTTTTATTATTCTCAAAATTATTACCATCAAATCAAGTTCAGTTAGGGTGAAACACTTTGTATTGGTGACTCAATAAGTGGTTTGCAACTCCATGTTCTATTGTAAATTTCCTCCTCTTGATGCCTACTATCACCCCACTTAATTTGTCGTTCGAATTCAGCAACACCATTGTACATGTAAATAATATATATACGTCTACATCTATAGACATATCTATGACTGTGTTAAAAGTTGATAACAAATGCACAAGATCTACAGAAAAAGGCATATAAAAGATAGAAATGTTAGCGTATAAAACCGTATAAAAAAATCATATAAAAGCTGAAAATTTTATAACTTTTGTACATGTTTACATTTAAAAAAAAAAATACATAGACCAAGTATGCTTTTAAAACAGACTGACTTCCATACATTTTTGGATGTCTTTGGGGGCACCTTTTTCACGACCACCCCAATGGTCACCCAGTCCCCTTCAATATCCCCCTTTTGCATGAAGTTTTTCATGAAGGACATCTTGATCAGTTTCCTACCTTGAAGTCGTTTCTCCATCACATCAAACGACACCAGAGGGTTTCTGAAATGAAGAAAAATCACAAGAATTCAAACAAAAACAAGTGTTTGGAAAAAGATGAAAATTTGCACATGTTTCAGAAAAATACAAAAAAAAAGTAGGAATATTATAATATATGAATACATATTTTAACCAGAATGGTAACCAGATATATATTTTTTTTTTGGATAAGAGGATTTTCATCAAAGCAAAAAGCAACAGAAATTTTATCAGATTTATAGAACATATGCGATTAGATAAAATATTAAACTATAACTTAAGATATAAGATTAAACTATATTATATTTTCGGAATGTCATATTCACTTGTGACTGTATAAACATTAAACTATATAAAATTAAAATAAATAATTTTTAATTTTACTTAAAACGTGCTAAAAACAGATACATACGTTTTAAAAGCTTAAAATCACTGTAGAAATGACAAGTCAGAAATTGTACGTCAAATGTGGCAAATCAGGTGCTTTCATACTATAACTAGTTTTATAAATTTTCAGTTCTTGATGCAATAGCTGTTACACTATTATCCCAAAATGCATGAATACAAAATTTATTATGATTCTATATATTAAATTCAGTCATATGGAAATAATAGGACTCCATCTTAAAAAAGACGTAATCACCATGTCAAGCTAGAATCATTACCTATCATGGGATATCATTGAATTCATTACGTAGGATAGGATTTAACAGAATGAAGAAAACTTTTATTAATATCTTTTTAACTTTTGATTCAATTTTCATAAAATTTGAAATGATTCGACAAAACTCTGCAACGATTCTATATATAAATTCCAAACCATTTAGTTGGTTAGTTTTTGCGTTGTTATATGACAGACGGACACACCAGGTGACGACTATAGGTGCTATGCATTTATATAATTATGAACGCACCTAAAAATGATGTTAAAATTGATTTGAATGCTTTCAACTGTTATTACAGTCATCATCAGGGGAAGAAAAGATCTTCAAGGTGGTTTTCAGCTTTTAAAACCTATGTATCTGCTTTTAGAACCTTTTTAGAAAAATTATAAATCATTTATTTTGATTTTATGTAGTTTAATGTTCATATGTGATTAGGCTATTGTTTCTGATTTCAAATTATTAGATTGATCAGATATAACCAAAATCAGAGATTAATCAGAGTTTGAAAGAGGACAGTTTATGGGAATCAATTGGAAGCATTAATTCTGAGTAAAACTCAAAACATCCTATATATAAATGCTTTTATTTCAAATCCTAGATGTTGCATAAGTTTATGCCATGCATCTGGTAATGTATCAAGCAATGCACATGTCAAACTGGTACTGTAAGGCACTTTTTTTGGAAAGTTTAGCCAGTCTATTGGAAATATGATTCTGGATAACTTTTTCTGATTAACTAGTTTCCGGATAAAATATTGATTGCCCGATATTACTACCGTATTTTCGGGCGTATGAGCCGCGGCGCATACGAGTTTGAAAGTATAAAATATTCTAAGTGCGGCTCTTACGCCAGGGCGGCGGATACAGGGATTTTTTTTTCTTTTACAGCAATGTCTTATGGCATTTTTTTTTTTTTTTTGTCAAACCGATATTTTATGACGCCATTTTCCCCCCTTTGATCAATAGTTTCATGCTCTTGAATTGGCACCAAAATATTAGAAAAGTCCCTCAACCGCAGATGTCCGAGAAATGTTATTTATTTTGTTTATTTTTAAACAATCAGCGGGATGAATAACGTTTGTCTCACCGGTTCTCAAGTTAAAAATGATTACATTTTCCGCCCATCCGTCAATAATTACTTTACCCTCTGGGTACTCGAATGTACAGCTGTCGCGAGCTTTTCTTCTAATAAAAACCCTTTCCTTCCACTTGCAAAGCAAAACTGCTCACAGAGTGCTCACTCTGTGAAATTACTGGTCTCCAACTAGAGAAATCTCAAATCAAGGAATAGAACTTTTGTAGAATGGGTCTCCTAATACACAATAAAAACACTGGAGAGCAAGATTTTTTCTTTATTATTTTTTTTTTTCAGTACTGGACTCTATAAACTTGGCCCCTAAAATAGAGGCCGTACTTGACTCGACCAGACAAAATGAATTCAAACTTTGAAACCGGCCGGGTCAGCAGAATTAGTAGTTTTTTTTTTTATGAGCTGGGTCGGGCGATAAACAAAATAAACGGTCCTGACCAATATAACAAATTAAGTGGGACGACTTCCGCAATATAAATATTGGGCTATTTTGCTCACGCAAAAACACCGGCTCGTTTGTAAATCCTAAGAAAGATTTTTTTTTTTTAAATATGTCATCCGCATTCCATTATTTTTAAATGATCTTTTTTGCATTGGATATCTGAGGTCGGTCTCTACAAAGAGTCATTTTTACTTTTTCAATTGTGTTTAGAGGGCTTTTTTTTTTTTTTTTTTTTACTAGAATACTTTCACTTACGAAACTGATTCCGAAAATCAAAGTATACTACGAAAAACATCTGTAAACAAAATCGAAAAAGGGTCGAGATTGACCTCAGCTATTCGATGCAAAAAAAAAAACAAAAAAATCATTTAAGCATATTGAAATGCGAACCCTGTATTTAAAAAAAAAAATTCTTCCATAGGATTAACATTAGCGAACGGCCGTTTACCCTTGAGTGAAGTAGCCGATCCATAGGGGGAAAAAATCGGCCCGGCCCGCACAAAAAATTAATTAATTAATTAATTAATTAATGGCCCAGCATAAAAGCTAAAAGTTTGGCCTGGCCCGGAAAACATTTAAAATCTCGGCCCGACCCGACTGAATTTCTTCAAGACATTGATTTTTACGCTGATATGGTTAAAAATTGTTTCGTACGAAGAGTTCGCAACAAAAATACTTATTTTATCTTTTTTTTTTCATGTTTATAATCTTTATTTTTAAAGAAGCCTAATAAAACTAAAAGATAAACAACACACTTGATTTCAAATTCACTCCATCTCCTCGCTCCTCGGACCGAACGTTCTGACACATTACCCTATGACCTTCACGTGTAGTTGGCTAATAGTTTCTGTTTTGTTTCTTTGAAAAGAACTTTGAATGCAATAGAAAAAAGAGGTAACGAGATAAGAGATTTTTTTTAATGCAAAAGTGGATTCGTGAATTTTCTTCTCTTTCCTTAAACTTATGATATATATCTTCATAATAATTATCATCATAATAACTTATGATGAAAAGGAAAGTCTAAATTCTGAGCAAGAAATATTTTTAAAACTTACAAAATTATTTTTTAAAATGAACAAAAAAAGATGCGTATGTAGCAAATAAAAAATAAAATCTGCCACAAACAGAATCAATGAAACAGTTATCAATATGCGAATTGCTAAAGAAAAAGAAAAAAGGAGCTTTTCTAGTTATCCTAAAGAGGTTTCGGCAGTGTGATATGGGCCGGGCCATACTCTTTTCTGAAGGTTCTGTCCGGGCCAGGTTAGGGCATTACTTTTTTCCTGAAAGATCGGGCCGGGCCGGACCTAACTTATTTTTTCTGTACAGAGCCTGGACTGGTTTCATTCCTAGTCTTCACGATCCAAAATTTTCAGTCCTAGTTTTGACAAAGCCCGTAAGAAAATCATTGTCTCATCGTGGCCTGGTCCATTCAAAGGTCAGTAAAATTAGGCCTGGGCCAAAAATGTTTGCAAAAAATGCATACATTTTTAAATCGCCATTATTCTACAATTAAACATTAAAATTTATTATTTTTAAAGAGTAATAGATTTCATACGCTTATTAAAATATAGCTAAATTAAAATATAGTAAAACGAGTGAAAAGAATCTGCCTATGACGGAATCCTGTTTGAACTGAACAATGTGTTGAGGATCTTGTCTATAACGCTTTTATCTTTCTTTTTTATAAAATTCCGTCTTAGCAGATTTTACTGTATAACATTTTTCAGATTTTTAACACTTCATTACATAAAATATGGATTAACAAAAGTAATGATAACTGAAACATTTACATACAAGAAATAGAGATTCATTAAAAAAATAAATATCACTGACTGTGGCACTTTGTAGATATTCAGTTGGGCTGGGCCGAGATTTTAACTTTTCCGAGCCAGTCTCGAGCCGAAGTTTTAGCTGTTCTATCGGGCTTGGCCGAACTTTTAAATTTTTTACCGGGTCGGGCCAATATTTCTTTTGTATGGGCCGGACCGAACTTTTAATTTTTGTATCGGGCTGGTCCGTGCCGAATTTTTTCTGAGAGTCGGACAGTCCCGGGCCGAATTTTTTTCTACAAGTCGGGCAGTCCCGACCTAGAAATTTCGGGCCGGGCCTGGAAATTTCGGCCCGTGCAGACCTCTAAGTGTCTCTATACGATATTTCAAGACCTCTAAAATCTGGAAAAGCCGCGGCTGAAACGATTCCGGAATTTAGATTGTACAAATATCAGTTCCTTGGGTGCGGCGCTTACATCGATAAACTTTTTTTTAAACAGATTTTCATTGGTGCAGTGCTTACGGAGGGTGCGGCGGGTATTCCCGAAAATACGGTAATACCGGCTTTGATGAAAAACCATATTGTATATACAGTAGAACCTCGATTATCCGAAGTAATTGGGACTGAGTACCTTTTGGAAAATCGAGAATGCTTCAATTTTAAGATTCAGGGCAAATATGTACGCTATTTCTTATTATGGTAACAAGTGCTTAATAAAAATAAATCAATAGCAAAATAGAAACAAGAATAAACTACCTGAATTTTAATTTTGAAATTAAGTTCCTTTTATATATTTCACAAGGGTTTGAAACAAAGTTTTGTTTGTTGAAGTTTCGATTGCCTTTGATTTACAGCTCTATCATGAAGTTTTTTTTTTTAATATTGTTGGTTCACCAGCATCACAGTCATTCTGCTGCTTTCTGCATAAAACTTTTCATTTTTGCAGCATTTCTCTTTATAACACTAATGCCACAATAAAACTCCCATATCAATGCTGCATTCTTGAGCTTATTTTGTCATACTCTCACCCAATTCTACATGATTTATGATTTGAATTTTTTCCTTCTATACTTAATGTTTTTTTTTTTTTTTTTTTACGCATGACAAAAGTGATAATTCATAAAAATCTCATACGGGAGCTGAAGTTAAATTCAAAGAAATTCTAAGAAAGGGGATCCAAAATATTTATCTGTACTCGTGGTTCAGAAAGGACAGCTTGCACACGAGGAATGTGATAGTAAAAAACTTTAAAAATGGATTTCGGTTAACTGAGAGTTTCGCTTAAAAGAGGTTTTACGTTATATATGTATACATATAATAACTAACATTTTATTAAAATGACAGAAAAAACTCCCAATGTAAATTTGTTCAGCACATTTTCAAGAATGATCCTTGTAAATGTGCAGAATATTTGACGAACATTTGATTCTTTGACAAAACTTGTGATCCTTTGATGAAATTCACGCTTTTTCCATGATCCTATGACAAAATTTGCATTTTTTTCCTTGATACTTTGACGAAATTTGCTTTTTCTTTCTGTGGCCCATTGGCAAAATTAGAGTTTTTTCCACAGCCCCTTGACAAAATTTGCAAGTTTATTTCGGGAAGCTTTGGCAAAATTCATGCTTTTTCAGCGATCATTCGACAAACTTTTTGTTTTTCCGCAATCCTTTGACAATATTCACATTTTTTCCACAAAATTCAATTTTTTTAGGGCTCTTTGATGAAATTCGCGTTTTCCCCAGTATCCTTTCACAAAATTGACGTTTTTTTTTCCATGACTGTTTGATGAAATTAGTGACTTTTTTGTGATTCTTTGACAAAATATAGGCCTTTTTCTGTGATCCTTTGATGAAATTTGCACTTTTCCCATGATCCGTTGATGAAATTTGCACCTTTTCGGCGATCTTTTATCAAAACTAGTGCTTTTTCAGCGATTCTTTGATGAAATTGGTGATTTTTCTGTGAACGGTTGACAAAATTCAGTTTTTTTCGACGACCATTTGTCAAAATTTGCACTATTTTTTAATGTCTGAATTTTTTTGGACTGTTCACTGATTTTTAAAA